>JAKKZN010000026.1:13356291-13366603 GCA_033441825.1 Pangasius elongatus | reverse complement strand
GAACTGTAAAATGTTTACTGATCCCATGCACTCTGAGGTTAATCAGGATGACGTCATGATTGTGCTTTCTGCCGTGTCATGAGCTGCGTCTCAAATGATAAACTCTGATATAGAAAATCCAGAAGGCTGGTACACAAAACCGAGCTTTCAGTAGGTTTGAAGGCTGCATGAGAGGTTTTTAAAGTTCAAACCCTAACTGTAACAGGAAATCAATCAATAACCATCAATAACGGTCTAGAACAGTACATCAGTATGAGATTTCTGACATAATGCTAGCTTGTTTAGCGGAGGTAGATGGATGGGGAACTTTGCTATTCTAATGTTAAATTCCTATAGTAGTGCAGTGTGTATGGATAGTGAGTAAAAAACCCTGAATATAGCACATACACTGTTCATTTAAAAGTGGCTTGATTGAACGTGCCTCCCCTGCAGTACGCCTCACACTTTGGGAACCTCCACAGTTACAGAGTGGGGAAAGAAAACACACGGATGCTGAAATGTTCATCTTTTGTTAGCAACAAGCTAGCCAGCTAACTGTGATGAGTGATGTGTATTTACCTCCTCCCTCAAAACAGTGATGTCACTTGCTGAACTTGAGACCTTCTCGAGTTACTGAGGAGGAAGTCAAAGGTCAAAGGTCAGGAAGTACAAGTTACAACCTCTAGTCAAATGCACCAATGAGCTCATGGTCATGGTCATGACTCTAACGTGTGTGTGTGTGTGTGTGTGTGTGTGTGTGTGTGTGCTTTTTACCTCTGAGATGTTTATTAGTATAAGAGGTGAGGTGTGTTTGACTCTCAGCTGTGGGAATTAGACAGCATGGCAGGAATTTCAGGGTTTTTTTTTTAATAAATGTAATGGAAAGTATAAGCAGTTTGTGTTAATTAAAATGAATACTAAGATTTTATGAAACAGGTTCAGCAAAGTTCATGCAAAGAAAGACAACCACAGTCTTACATAATATCACAAACATTGTCTGTTTAAGGAAAAAATGGCAATGAATCATTTGGGAACCGAAAGAATCGACTCTTATTAGTCAGCTGCCTGAGTCACATGACCTGATTCACTGAAAAAAGACTGAATTCCCATCACGTCCATGTGTGTGTGTGTGTCCTGAGCAGCAGCGCCCTCAACTGGTGGTTTCATGCAGTAAAAATGACGTGACCTCTGACACTGTGGGACTGAAACACTTTGTGGTCTCTGTGAGTCAGTCATTTAAACAGTGCTACTGAGAACTCGAGGAGAATTTCAAAATGTGCAGCAGAGAAACAAAAGAGATGTTTTTTTAATGGAGATAATAAACTGAATCACTGAAGACACATTCATAAAGCCAGGTGTGAATGGTTTCAGCTGTCCACATGTGATTCAGTCACCCAAGACGCATGTTAATGCCAGGAGTGAGCATCGTTTCCACTGGAGAAAAGCCGCACGTGTGCGTGGCACATCAGCTTTCCGCTGCTTGGACTGTATTCTCATGTACCTGTACGGACTGTTTTAAAAGTTTTAATGTGCAGCACAGAAGCAAAAGGGATTATATTTTAAACCATATTTAACTTTAAATGGAGATAATAAACTGAATCTAGTGCTAATGTGGTTTAATGAGTAATGAAATGAGCATGTGCAGGCCTGAAGGTTTCTGTCCACTGTGTTAATCTGCAGTGTTTAAACTGGATTTGTCTTTGTTATTAAAAGTGTGTGTTTGTGGACTTGTTTTTATTTTAAGCTCATGCTAATATTGTTGAGATGTGAACACGTTTGCACTCCTTCTGTCCTCTGAGGCTCTGGGAAAATTAAGAAGAAGAAGAAAGTAAATTAGCACACATTAATGACAATGCTGTCTGATTGATGAATAATTCTTATTTTTTCTGTCATCATCGTGTTGCTAAACTAACTCTGTTCTATATTACAATATTACAAAGGAAATGTGTGTTAAAGTGGCTTTATAATATAAACCCATTACCTAATGCAGGATTCACCCACATCACCCACCACATAGTATCTATTTGTTATAGGGGCTTTTTTTATGAAACCTAAAAATAGGAACAGGCTTCTGAGGGTTAAAAATATTGTGTGTGTAACCTGCGTGGTAAAGAGTTCATCGCTATCTCGTCCTTATCAGACCATCACACCCCTTCTTACACACACACACACACACACACACTTTCAGGTGTTCAGTCTTACTCATGTAAATAACTTTCACTATTTACATGAGTATTTCACTAAATTTAAGGTCCTTTTTATTTTTATTCCAGCTTTTTTACCTATTTTAATTAGCACCTCACACCACACATTCAGTCATGGGAATACTATAGTACAGGCCTCGCTAATAATTATTATCTCTGTTTGTGTATCGTGTGTGATGTGGTGTGTTGTTTAACATAAGATAGGAGTCTGGACTTTACAGATCTGCTGTTTTACTCCAATGAAGCTGCACTTATTTATCTCTGCTTTATTTTGTGCAGTTGTGTGATGGAAGTTTGGCCGTGAAGTGTTAAACTCTGCTCAGATCTCTTTCTCTAACTGAAAACCGCAGTCAGGTTTCCTGTGGAAGAGGTGCTTTTTCATCTCTCCTAATCAAAGTGTAACTTTTAGCTGCCTTCAAACTGCCATCCGCCTCTCAAACCGCTCTCTCCCCCTCTTCTTAAAGAAGGTGATATCGCAAAAATAGAATGAAGAATGAAGGTCAGTAAATTATCACTGTGTTAGGAGACATGCAGAAGTTCACATCCTCAGCATTTCTATGTAATCATGTAGACTAAAAGATACAGAAATATACAGAGAAAACATGATTATAAGAATAAAAGAGGGAAGAAATCCTAAAATTATTTCCTGTGATGCTTTTCTATGTACCGTGCTTTGCCATCTTGTGTGCAAATCCTAAATCACAAAGCTCAGCATCTTTTGGTAGCTTCTGTAAAAATGCTCTGAACCACAAGCTGTCAAATGCCATGGTGTTATTTTCCACATAATAACCTGATGTCTCAGTGACTTATGATTTTATCAAGTTAAGTTTTATTAATTCAGATTATCTTATTATTTACTTAGTACCATCTCCACAAAATCTGGTCAGAAGGTGTTGATTAGTTTTCTAGAACAGCAGCTCTGACAGTAGCGCAGGTTTATATTAATGCGCTCGCTCTGATATGGTATCGTTTCTATAGCAACAGCTCATTCACAGGGAGGTGCACAGTGGACTGTCCATATAATCAGATTTAAAAACACGTGTAATCATTAATCTGGTAACATTTTCTGTACTTAACTGTAGAGCCCTTTGTGCTTCGTTTTCTTTTTCTTTTCTTTTTTTTTGACTTGCGGACACACAGACACAAACACACAGTTCAGCTCGCCTGAAACCTAAAATCCTGTAAGTTTGGAAAAACATTCATAACATAAGAAGACTAATTAACGTAAACCTCCAATGGATCGACTTCAAATCATATGCTATGAATCACTTCATTTTCATAAATGGATAAATTGTGTAGCTATTTCAGTTACACGCTCCAATTTAGTGAAAGTTTTGGGAAACCCAGTTGTTTCATATCAATGGCATTACTTAGGGAATCATAAATATAAAACATACAGAAAGCAAGCCAACACAAATCCATAAATTAAGACAAATAAGAACACTCATTCGATTAAGAAGAAATGCTGCTGTATAAAATGAGGACGCATCGCAGCAGCTCAGTGCAACACTTTATCCAAGCCAGCATTAAGTGAGCGATAAGTGACCGATCTGGTATGTCTCAAGCTGCAGTGTGCCATAGACTCCATAGTGTGCTGCGGTCCATTCACTTCCTTATGATTGACCCTTCTGCTTTTCCAGCATGCTATCAGTGAGGGTGTGAGCGATTTCTGGCCAAATGTTACTGACACACTTTGCTTTGAATAAATAAAAATACAATAAAACAGCCATTTTCCTGTTATGTTCATGGAGTCCATGATCCCCTGGGTACAGCAAATATGTTATTTTCTCGATATTTATGTCAAACAAAAAATATTTTCTTTACTCCTCACTTCTTTCACATTCACTCATAAACCTTTTCTACAGATTTTGGCTTTTCAGGTGCTGTTAAAGTGTTAAATAACATTTTTTATTGGCATAGACGTGAGTCAATTAACTTTCACATATAATTTTTCTGTACTTTCAGATGTGTGAGATTTGCCTTTTATGGGGTTTGTGGTCATCAACAAATACAGATCAGCTGCAACTGCATGCATTTGGCATTTTATGGGTGAATGTCATTCATCGACATACAAATATGAAGAAAATCAACATATCTGAAACTTTTGTAAATCCACTGGTAATTTTTAGTTCGGTCTGACATAAATATAATAAATATTTACACACAACTTTAGGGAAAGATTGTGTAAACAAGGCCCGTGGTTCAGGAGTGAACATGTTTGCACTCTTTTTGTGCTCTGAGGCTCTGAGCTAAAAATACTAGCCTGACTCATAAGCAGAAGAGACCGATTAAAGCAGCACAGTTTAGTGACGATGCTCCCTCCCTGACTTTGTGATGAATAATTCAGATTTTTTCATGATGTCATCATTTTGTTAACTCACTCAGTTCAATATTTTGTTATATTACGAGATCAGTGTGTGGTTAAGCAGCTTTTCTATATAAAACCATGACCTCATTTTCTTCCTACCTACAACTCCCCCTCTCTTCCCTTCCTCTGTATTTTGCATGCTTTCTAAAGCTCTTACACGCCACTCTATAACACACTGACCACTACATGTGTGTGTATGTGTGTGTATTGTTTCTCCCAAATCACACACTCTGTATGTGGCTTTACATTCCTGTAACAGATTGTGTTTGTCGTTTTGAGTAGAAGAAGATCTTGACAAGAGAAGTGGCAGTGAGTTTCTGTCCCTCACTGTGTTTAATGTCTTCCACAAACACACAAACACACACAAACTATTGGAGTCTCATAAACAGTACTGCAAAATTGTACAATGCAGCATTGAAATCGCAGGTGTGTAGTGATATTATAGGTTAAGGGTGTTGAGTATTCTGACTGCCTCAGGGAAGAAGCTGGTCAGGAATCTGATGGCGGTAGCATGGAAGATCTGGTAACTTCTACCAGATGGCAGGAGGGTGTCAAGTCCATAAGAGACTATCCACACAGGCCACTCAGGTGCTTGTTCAGTCCCTTGTCATTACGAGACTGGACTACTGCACCTCGCTCCTGGCAGCTCTGCCTCTGAGCGCCATTCGACCTCTGCAACTGATCCAGAATGCAGCTGCACGACTGGTTTTCAGCCTTCCTATGTTCTCTCACATCATCCCATTGCTATGCTCCCTCCGCTGACTTCCTGTAGCTGAACAGATCAGATTTAATACACCGATGTATTAAATATCCCCAATGGTCTAGGGGATGTGTGGGGAATAACACTTATGGTGATTAATAATAATAGGTGTGTGTGTAGACAAAGCCATAAACGGACCAGCACCTATTTACATCAAAGCACTTATCACACCCCGCACTTCACCACGTTCCCCCCATTCTTTAGAACTGCTCGCCTGATCCCTCCATCTCTCAGGGTACAACAAAGACCTGCATCAAGACTCTTCTCTGTCCAGGCACCTAGGTGGTGGAATGAACTTCCCCTAAATGTCCGAACAGTTGAGTCACTGGCAGTCTTCAAATTACAGCTAAAGACCTACCTCTTCCTGAAGTTCTTAAATTAGCACTTTAGTTTTAAAAAATGTGTCATCTGTGTGCTTTTCTTACTATATCACCTCCCCAACAGAGTTTTTCAACTGATGGTGTTCTTAGTCCATGACCTAGTGAACCAATCTCAGGATGTATTTATTGATAGAGACTTCAAAGCACTTCTGTAAGTTGCTCTGGATAAGGGCTTCTGCCAAATACCATAAATGTAATTGTAAAGGAGAGGGGTGGGAGGGGTTTTCCACAAGACTGAAGGCCTTAAGGATGCAGCGGTTGTTGTAAGAGGTGTTGGTCTGTAGAGAGACCCTGCTGCTCTTTTCAGCTGTTCTCACAATTCACTGTAGGTTCTTGAGGCCTGAAACTGTGCAGTTCCTGTAGCAAATAGTGAGACAGCTGGTCAAAACACTCTTCATTTATCATCATTAATGGCCAAAAGTATGTGGACACCTGACCATCACAGCCACATGTTGTTCTTCTACAAACTGTTGCCACAAAGTTTGAAGGACACAGTTGTATAGAATGTCTTTGTACGCTGTAGCATTACAGTTTCCCTTCACTGGAACTAAGAGGCCCAAACCTGTTCCAGCATGACGATGCTCCTGTGCACAAAGAGAGCTCCATGAAGACATGGTGTGTGAAGGTTGGAGTGGAAGAACTCGAGTGTCCTGCACAGAGCCCTGACCTCAACNTGGAGCACCGACTGCACCCCAGACCTCCTCACCAACATCAGCGCCTGATCTCACTAATGCTCTTGTAGCTGAATGAAAACATCCACACAGCCACGCTCCAACATCTAGTGGAAAGCTTCCCAGAAGAGTGGAGCTTAAGGGGAACAACTCAATATTAATGCCCATGGTTTTGGAATGGGACGTTCAAGTCAGTTGTCCACATACTTTTGGCCATATAGTGTATTTTCTTTTTTCTTTTTTTTTCTTTTTTTTACATTACATAGTCATACAAACTGTGTGCTTACAAACTTACAAACTGACATTACTTCAAAAAGCTAGGCTTCCTGTCAGAAAAATATAATCTAACATCCTTACATGAGGCCATAAAGTGTGTTTTTAATACTACCTAGCTTGGTATGGTCGAAAATACAAAATGACTTTAACTTTAGAATGTGATAAAATATGCTTCGGTTTGAAAATACCTGTAATGTCATCATCATCATCATCATCATAAATTGCAGCTGGACATTGATAACACCTCTACCAAGGTTAGTTGTCCTAAGGTTTATTTTTGTGCTGTATCAACTTTATCAGTCTTGAACCCTCATGTATGCTCTAACAGAGGTGTACTACAACTGAAATCCTGGCCCAATTCTCTAAGACAATTACACCATCGAGACCTGTAATGGACAACACCGTTCACGTACAATCAGCGTGAATCCTGAATTCAGGGTTAGTGAATATCTGAACAACTAAACAACTGGCGACATTTGAAGCTTTGCCTACTGGATGTAGGTTAAAAGGTCTTCTTTGTTGACTTTACACTGAAGTCAGCCTTAATGTGCAGGGAACAGGTGGAGAGCGAGGTTAACAGATCCTTCCAGAGGAAAACCAAACCACCATCTGTCTGTTAATTCCCACCAGGTGGCCCCTGTCTGCTTCCATTACAGCATGAACCATACAGCAGCAGCAGCCATGGCGGTGGCGCTTTCCTGAGTCAGGATCACATCTGACAAACACAACGCTACTCACAGCGCATTTATCCTCAACCCCGATTCCCAGTCAGGCTCCAAACCTGCTCTGTTAAGTTAATTAAGTGGAATCTGATTAGCACTTCCTCAAGTATAAAGACTAATGTCTGTATTAGACTCAATTAGCTGTTCCAGCTCTCTAGAAGCCTGTATGTACTACAAGACTATCTAGAAGCTAGGAAGTTCATCCACGATCATCTGGCTGATGTCCATATGGGTGCTCATTAGATTGTTTTGCCACTTTTGCTAATTCACTGATTCTGAGTTAGAGGCTTGGTTTGTAATTTATTACATAAAAAAACAGGGATCAAAATAAGACATCATGTAAATAACATGTTTTCATTCAAACAAAGAGTAAAATCTGCTTACATGCATCAAACGAGGTTTACAAGCACCATCTCCGGGACCGTCTCAGGGTAAACGCGGTCCATTTTTCTCATAAATAAAATAAATAATTAAAATAATGTAGCAGAAAAACATGAAAGTAGTTGGTCATAATATTTCATAAGAAACAACGTGGATTCTTTTGTACTATATTACCTGCTGCCACAAATGCTTCAGTGAAACACAGTGAATCATTTATGTAAATAATCCTGTTATATTAAATCACTGGACTGAACAAAATGTGTATCTTCAGCAGATTTGTGCATGAACCACTTTACACACCTGTATGAAGTATTATAGATTATAACCACAGGAAATCACAGTGTTCTCATTTTGTTCACATTGCCTACTGCCACACCTTGACTTTGGACCTCTGATACATATATTTATTTCTTTTATTTTATAACATTTGCTGGTTTGTGTCTTCCTGCACATTCACCGCATCCACCACAAACTGAGAGTTCTGCTGAGTCTACGCTTTTCTCCGATTTTTAAACCCCGATCTCCAGCTGACAGATGCTGTGGTCAGAAACTGACATCTGTGAAGGTTTGTGGATGATTCACATACACTGTGCATGGAAAAAAGATGAGCTTTGGTTTCTAATTGAATACTGACAAGATGGTCAACGAGGTAAATGTGTGTATTAAGGTGCAGTAAAAAAAAGTGTTTAACAGTGTTCTAAAGCCTCTGTAACAACCTGCTTCACTCATACCTGCATCACACACACTAACCATGTCAGTGTCACTGCGGTACTGAAAATGCACCACTACCCATATAATATCTGCTCTAATAACATCTGCTGGTCATCCTGTAGTGAACAGGACAGAGTGAGGCTGAAGAGGTGGATAAAACCTTCAACAAAGTCCTCACATGAAACAGCTGAGCTTCCTCCACCAGGTCTCTGAGAGTTGTCTGATCTTATCAGGTGTTTTCTCCCTCAGCCCCAGCCCTTTCAGCTCCTCCTTGTGCTCTAAACTCACCGTGATGGCTGTGTCAAAGACCGCCTTCAGATTCTTCTGCGTTAAAGCTGAGCACTCGGCGAATGAAGTGACCCCCAGGCTGCGAGCGACCAGCCTCGCTTCATCTACACTCACTGGCCGCTCTCGCTGCCGTGCCAGTCGGATGAGGACCTCAACGTCCTCGCGCAGGTCAGACTGCGTCCCCAACAGGACCATGGGGGCCACCGGGCACAAGCGACGCACTTCGGGAGCCCAGCGCTCCCTCACACTTTGGAAAGAGGAGGGAGTGACAATGCTGTAGCAGAGCAGGAAAACATCAGCGTCACGATAACAGAACGGGCGCAGACACTCGAGATCGTCCTGCAGGGGGCGCCAGAGAGATTAAAATAAGTTGCGCAACAATTGTAATAAGGTTAGCAGTGAAAAAGCCAAGAGCAAGCATTTAACATTATTTAAGTTACAATGTTAAAGAAGCAGTTGGTCATTTTAGTGCCCTCTGCTGACTGTGAGATGAACTACAATTTGTAGTGAAAACATCAACAAGTCCCTGCTGAAACTATGAGCTGTCTTAAAGGAAAAGAGGCGGAGTTGAGCAGCACTGCATCCACATGTGGGCGGAGCTAAGTTCCAGGCTGCAAAATTGTAAACATAAGCTAGCTAGTGAGATCGACTGTATTGCAATATTGTGAATTTCAGTTTGCTAAGTTATCTTTAATATTATTATTATTATTATTATTATTATTATTATTATTATTATTGTTATTACAGGTATAGAAAGGCTTTTAAAAATTACAAACCACACCTTTAATCAACAACAACAACAACAAAAAACACTCTGGATGTGAGTTTAAAGAAGTGATAAACAACACGTATGACAGCATTGTGTACACATTCTCTTCTAGTGAAACCGGCTTTCAGATAATCAGCTTCAAACAGACAAATTCTGTCATACTACTATTTAATTGAGTACTTTTCATCAGCGGCTTTTTTGTAACACTCCTTTAAGTCATGCTCAGGTATGAGGTACTAATCTACGTCCTCAGCCTATTCCTGAAATATTATTCTAATTACTGATCACACAGAGGTTTACAGATCTTTGGTTTCTATCATAATATATACATTTATACATCCAACATCATATATTTATAGCACTAGCCCAAAAATTCAAGTAGGGTTAGTTAGTTAGTTCAAGAACACCGGACACAGAGAGAAAAACAGAGAGAGGTTGATTTTGGGTTGTCCCACCTGTCCGGCCATGTCACAGAGCTGAAGCTGCACCGGTCTTCCATCCACATCCACCCTCACTGGAAGATAAAAATGTTTTCTAATGAATACCCACAAAAAATCATCAGTACAGCTGAACATGTGCTGTCAATACAGAAATGTAGGAGAAGTACTCAGAGTTACAGATTTAAAAACAAACAGTAAGAGTTACAGATTTAAAAACAAACAGTAAGAGTTACAGATTTAAAAACAAACAGTAAGAGTTACAGATCAAAAACAAGCAGTAAGAGTTAGATTTAAAAACAAACAGTAAGAGTTACAGATTTAAAAACAAACAGTAAGAGTTACAGATGAAAAACAAACAGTAAG
>JAKKZN010000026.1:13327555-13350557 GCA_033441825.1 Pangasius elongatus | reverse complement strand
AGATGGGTCAGCAGTCAGACAGGTAGTCAGTGAGATGGGTCAGCAGTCAGACAGGTAGTCAGTGAGATGGGTCAGCAGTCAGACAGGTAGTCAGTGAGATGGGTCAGCAATCAGACAGGTAGTCAGTGAGACGGGTCAGCAGTGAGTTTGAGTTTGTCTTACAGCTATGACTTATCTGATCCAGATGTGACTTTTTCTGTTACAGATGGGACTTTATTGTGTAAAAGATATGATAGTTTTGCATTATGAATGTGATATTGCATTTGTTTGATATTTGCATTGTTGATGTAACTTTTTTTGTGTTACAGATGTGACCTTTTGTGTTACACGTGACTTTTTGTATTATGAATGGGATTTTTTCCATTATAAATATGACTTAACTATAACTGACTATAGTGAAGAATAATTAAGAAAAAAAAAGGTTTTTTTTACAAAAAAAATTTTGATGATCCAATAGATAGATAGATAGATAGATAGATAGATAGATAGATAGATAGATAGTTGGTGGTGGGAACACTTTTTCTTGTACAAATATTTTACCCCTTCAAAAAAAATCATCTACGATATTAAATGAGACACTTGACACTCTGTCCGTGACTGAGGTCATCCTGGCCACAGTTCAGTTGAGAGTGTGTGATCTTTGTCTTCATTAAATTATAGAGTGTGTGTGTGTGTGTGTGTGTGTGTGTGTGTGTGTGTGTGTGTGTGTGTGTGTGTGTGTGTGTGTGCCTGTTGATTAAGGTGGCAGGCTTCAGTGAATAGGCTGAAATTGATAGATAGAACATATTGAAATCTTTGAAACCAGTGAGTGTGTGTGTGTGTGTGTGTGTGTGTGTGTGTGTGTGTGTGTGTGTGTGTGTGTAGATGACCACTCCACAGCAGCTGTCAGTCCAGCTTGCAGGGGTATGGGCACACAAAGGCCTCTCTCCCTGAGGGCAGGACACATAGAGCAGGGGTCCCAGACCTCTAGGCAGAGACAGAGAGAGAGCGAGAGAAAACAAGAGGAGGGTTAGAGAGCGAGGGAGGAGGAGGAGAGAGGAACAGATTGCTTCTGGGCGTAGACAGAGAGAGAGAGAGAAAGAGAGAGAGACAGAGAGAGAGAGAGAAAGAGAGAGAGAGAGAGAGAAAGAGAGAGAGAGAGAGAGAGAAGGAGAGCATTCCCCCGTTACCTCTGGTATCTGCTGCTCCCTGTGGGATTGGAGATGCAGATTGAAGTGTTCGAGCAGAGAATTCCAAAAGAGCCGCAGAGACAACAGGTGCACAGTGGACCAAACATTCGTTGGAAAGATGATTCAAAGAAAGAAACCCACAGGAACATTGTGAATGAGAAAGAGAGGGAGTGAACCTCATGATGTGCCTCAAACATTCAAAAGAAGGTTGTTTTCCAGATCTGAGTTCAGCAATATATAATACGAAGAAAGGCTAATAAAGCTTATTACATGGTCTAAATTGACTACATGTTAAAAGACCAAGCTGAAAGAAACCTGAGAGAAGAATTTTCATAAAACAACAATTCAAGTGCTGTATTTTCCTCCAAGTCGCTCTGGAGTGTAAGAAACACAGAGTGCATTGCAGCTACAAGGCTACAAGTCCAAAAGCATGGTGTCATTTTCTGTCTTCTGACTTCCTGTCATCTATAAACATGAACAAAACCTCCCCAATATAGTTGAACAATGTAATGTTCAGGAATCAGTTTACCTTATTAAAATTATTAAAAATATTAAAATTTACTTTATTAATACATGTGCAAATCTTCATGTACTTGCTTCAAATTAAATTTCATTTGCAATCTCATTTTTAAATAAACAGTTTTGGGAATTTTACATTTACATATTTCTGTTCACATGGAACTATTGCTACATTTTACATACTGAAGCGGGAAGTCGAAACTTGGAATTACATAATTTTCGACCTTTGTGCATTCAAGTTACAAAGTGAGAAAACCATGGAAAACCATTGTTAGTTATCTTAGCTAGCTGATGTTAGTGATATGAGTGAGGTACATTTTCCTCAGAACAGTGAACTGTATAGTCAGTGTTAGACATTTAACAATCTAATATGTCTGTATGATTGATCTAAAGCTACCAATTGTGTTTAGAGTATTACTCATTTAGTATGTCTGTATTCTGATTGATCTAAAGCAAATACTACAACATACTACAGTAAACAAGCGCTTCTTAGTTTACTTTGTTGCTATTTTGATTTGATGTCATATGCTGAACTTGAGAAGACCTTCCTGACTTCCTTAATTTCTGAGTTGAAAGGGCATTTTCTTTGTTTTTTCCTAGTCGGAGGTAGGAAATTCCAAGTAACAAGCTTTAGTTAGAATATTTACTTCCAGCATTTCACTTCCAGCATTTCACAACAGTTCCAGCTTCAATCATTTCAGAGGCGGGGCCTCAGTGGGTGGAGTGATACCAAACTCTTCATGTTTATAGATGAGAGTGTGTCCCAAAGAGCAATTTGGTATCACTCGGTCATTGGAAAATTTAACACGTTGGAGTTAGCATGTTGCTTTTTTTACTTTTGCACTTGAGCTACAAAGTTAACGTTACTAACAAAGTAATGGAGGTCGATCTCATCAAAAAAATTTTTAGCCCAAATGTGACTGGATCTAGTACAAAATTAAAGAAGCAAATGTCACCAAATATGTCTTGGCTCATCAACTACAATAGGGTTAAAGGGAAAATTGTGTAAACGTCCTTTTTTTTGTCGAACTGTTCCTTTAAGGTAATTTAGATAAGCTGTAATTTAAGATTACTCTTTGTGAATAATAAGAGCGCCTGACCTGAGAAGGCCATTCTTATTCTGAGAAGCTTAAAAGCATGCAATTATCAAGAGCTACTCTGAAAAAAAAAACATGAATGGCGCTGGCCATTTTTTGCAGGAGAGGAATCAATAATCCACCTGCCTGCTCATGTGGAGATGCACTTCTGCTGCCTGACACTAGATCAGATCTCAGATCAGAGATAATGCTGAAGACAGGCCAGCGGTGTCAGAAAACTGATCCTAGATCTGCTGTTGAAGGAAAATGAGTCCATTGTGACGGCTTGGCCTTCCCACGAGCCTCTTCTTTCCCCTCACCCAGTCCACACCTGCCGCCTGCCGCCTTTGTCCCTCGGCTCGGGTTTTAGTTATTCTTGTTTTCCTCCCTTTCCTTTTGTCTCAGGGGGAGGATTGACTTTTTTACAGGGTGGGACTGCGACCTGTATGGCTGTGAGATCTGAGACGGCGATGCACGCTCCAGCTGTGAGACTGCGGCTTGGTAATCGCACATACACCACCACGACAACACAGTCGCTCTGTACTTTCTCTTAGTCTGACATTTGAGAATGTTCAGTTTCACTAAATGTAAGCTTCACCCAAACACGTGCTCTTGTGTACACAGCCAGTGGAGCAGCAGCGGCCATGTTTGAACTGGAACCATCGTTATAGGATGGGTGTTTTGGATTGTCCATGAGATGGCACGAGGGGAAACAAAGGCTCAAACAGAGCACGAGGATTCAGGATTGTGTGTGTGTGTGTGTGTGTGTGTGTGTACGAGAGAGAGAGAGAGAGAGAGAGAGAGAGAGAGAGAGAGAGAGAGAGAGGAGAGAGTTTACGGGTTATAGAAAGGCCTGGGGGGTTTAGTTACTACCCTCCCTCACCCTGTGCCTTTGTGGTGCCTGCTGTGGTGGAGTGAAGAGGTTGAAAGGAGGAAAAGAAGGGAGGGGGGGTGAGTACTAAACACAGGTGCCTACATCTGTTCATCCCAAAGCACAGATGCTCACACATTCATTCTCCAGGGAGAGAGACGGAGAGAGAGAGAGTTCTCCAAACTTTTATATTTTGCTTTTTTTCTGCCTTTTTTTTTCTAGAACCAAAAAATGTTCCTTGGACTGACACTCTGGAGAAACTGTTAAAAGTTCTACGTGGAAAGAAGAGCATTTTCCTTATCAAACAGGGTTCTAAGGAGAACCTAATAACCTTTATCTATTTAAAGAACCCATGAGAACCCTTTTTTGTAATATTGTAGTAGGTTTTATGGCAAAATCAAATTGGCAGACAATTCTTTTTCGCTGAAATTTTGTTTTAAAAAAATGCCAACAAATCATTATTAGGAAAAATATTAGGGTTCTGTCAAGCATTCTGCAGTGTTCTCCCGTTTGTCCATCTGGGGAACCTTTAGGGGAATCTATGTAGATCACTACAACAGGTTTTTCTTTCAGATAAGCAGAACATCTATAGGAAACTAGATCCATTAAATATCCAAAAAAAAAAAAAACACAAAACAAAACAACTATGAGTTTTAAAGAGTGTATATCTGAAACTGAACCCTAATCTATTGGTCTACAAAGCTGGACAGTTGAAGATGAGTCTTTTTCCATTATACATCAGTTTTGGTGAGCCTGTGTCCACTGTTTCCTCAGATTTCTGTTCTTACCTGACAGGAGTGGAACCCAATGTGCTCTTCTGCTGTTGCAGCCTTTCCATCTTAAGGTTCAATTTTTGTGCATATTGTGATGCTTTTCTGCTCGCCATGATTATAACAGTGGTTTTGGGGGGGGGGTTTGAGTTACTGTAGACTTCCTGTCAGCTCAAACCAGCCTGGTTATTCTCCTCTCATCACCAAGGCATTTCTGCTGCTCACTGGATGTTTTTGTTTCTCGCCCCAGTCTGTGTAAACTCTAAAGACTGTTGAGTGTGAAAATCCCAGAAGATCAACAGTTTCTGAAATACTGGTCAACTCAAAGATTTTTTTCCCCCATTCTGATGTTTGAAGTGAGCATTAACTGAAGCTCTTGACCTGCATCTGCATGATTGTATGCATTGCTCCGCTGCCACGATTGACCGCTTAGATAATTACATGAATGAACAGATGTCCAGGTGTTCCTAATAAAGTGTCATGTGAGTGTATTTAAAGAGGAAAGGCGGGAAAACGATTGGTCCAATATAGATTTTAGCCTTGAAATTCCTACTAGTTATACTGTATATATATATATAAGACAGTATTTGTATATCCAAAACATTCACTGCTTAGTTGTTTTGTTTGCATAGTGGAGACTTTCCAGTGTCCTGATGAAATCCCACAATGCACAGCAACAAATTAGTGTTCAAACCATATAGCATAGTGAACGCTGAGTAACTGCAATGCCCTGTGCATTTAATAGTAAATAGGGAGTAGGGAATAGGGAGTAATGTGGCAAAGAGTCAATATGTGCGAGTCGTCCCTGGAGCCCGCCGGAAGCAGATGTGTTTTGATCCACGCAGGCACGCGGCTCACACCCACAAACAGACGCACACCCAGACTCACGCCACGCTCTCTATCTCACTATACACACACNCACACACACACACGTACACGCTCGGGGGAAAAGGGGGGGAGTCTGTGTAATTATTGAATGATTGGACCCCCAGGGGCCCCCTTTAGAAGAAGCTCAGTGAAGCTGTGGCCATCGTGTCCATGGCTACCGTGCATTACAATGAGCTCGCACTGAGGCCGGGGTGGGTCGGGGAAGGGGGAGCAGGGGCCCGCATGTGGACTGCTTCGCGTCACCCCCCCTCCAGGCAGCTGCTCAGAAGTAACACGATCTGTACCACAGGTAGCCTGCAAAAACACACACACGTGTCCTACGCTAAATTACAGAGAGTATGGAAATGAGAGGGTGACAGGCATGCGCTTAGTACAATGCAGGTTACATTAGTCTAAATTACAGCTAGACTCTTATGTGGGGAAAAAAAAGGGTCATTTTGGGGTGTCGCTACATATGAGGTCAGTTTGTGATGTCACTAAATAAACTCCATGGATTTGGACCAATCACATCCAAAGTAGAGGATGCTGTGGTACTCAGATAGATAGCACTAAGGTTGTTGTCTAGCTAACCTAAGGCAATGTTAGTGATAAACAAATTGTGTAAACAGTATTTTGACTACTATTTTGCTACTGTTAGATACAGAAATCCCACTTAGGTCAATTTAGTTAGTTCAATAGCAGTTAACTAGTTGACCAGCTAGGTTAGCTCATAATAGTGATATTGGTTTATATGGGATGACAGGAGTACATGGAGATGTTTCTAAATTTCATATTTAGGCATATATATTGATCCTGGCCTTTTTATTGCGGGTAAATATACACTCAAAATAAAGGTATCAAACTGTACTTTTCCACATTGCTGTGATGATACCATCATGGGTACATATTGTGTACCTTTAGAATGTATCTTTATACCTCTAAACAATAATTTAAGGTACTTAAAAGCTTCACTCTAAAAGCTAATTAAATGTTCACCACATGTACCTTCCCAAGTAAAAGATACATACTAAAGGCACAAAAGATGTACCCTTGACATTACCACCCCAGTGACAAGGAAAAGTACAGTTTGGTACCTTTACTTCTGAGAGCGTACTGTTCTGCTAAGTACCGAAAACCCTCTAAAGTCAACTTGTGATAAATATGAGCTAGTTCATTAGNTTAGTGAGATGAAGAGATGGCAGGAAGACTTCGGGGCGTTTCTATACTTCATAGTTATGCATATTCATAGAATCTGGGAGTTGTAATGAGAGCACATATGTAGAGATGTCCCTGGGCCATTTTATTCATTTGGTTTTCACTAGGAAAAACAAAACAAAACAACAAAAACAATAGCCTACCTTATTCTATATAGATTTTTCACAGGGTGTTTTTTTGATGACGTCATAGTTGCTAATGCATGTTCTGTGTAAATCTAATCCGGTGTAACGCTACTCTGTCGTCCTCTTTTATGTTAGAGACCCCTCACCCTATGCGCTATAACCCTTCATAAAAACCCTCTGTCTGTCCTACACTTTTTATTGGCCGTCTGCGCGGCGCGCGTGTCAAACGCGTCAAACGCGATTCGCCTCGCGTATTCCACCGAGCCGGATTCCGCAGCTCGCGCTCAGTCCGATCGATAGGTCACGATGCGACATCACAGACCCTAATTGAGGATCTCACCCCACCCACCACCATTACCATCACCACCACGCGACCTTAATATGATCGATCCCGTGTGAGACGCGCGCGGCTTACGTTCCCACGGCCGTCCCATGTGGCCTGCGCTCCGCTGGGACGGCGAAACTTCCAGGCTTCACCCGCGCCATCTGGTCCCGGGGCGGCCCATACCGTTACAGGGACCCTTCAAACGTGCTTCCATGTTCAGGAGCGGGAGGGGCTGGCGGGTGGGCACGTGTGCGCGCGGGAGCGCGTGCGCGCCGACCGAGTACACACAGAGAGAGAGAGAGAGAGAGAGAGAGAGAGAGAGAATGAATGGTGTGTAGTCGGTGGCAGATGGCTTGTACGGCTCTGGTCGCGTCTTTAGGCGTACCATATCCCCCATCCTACCCCTCTCCCCCCTTCCACTGACTACATCCCCCTCGAGGGCCTTCAAAATCAATGAAAAACGAAAGCATAAAGACAAGGAGAGAGAGAGAGAGAGAGAGAGAGAGAGAGAGACAGAGAGAGAGAGAGAGACTCATCTTGTCTTCTCAACACGTTAACTGTAAAATCAATGTAATATCTAGTTTATCTGAAAAAAAAAGAGAAACCAAAACCATGAAAACGAAATTATCCTGCTTTCAAATTAAATTTAAAGTCAAGTGATTCTTTTTAAGGGCTTTCTGAATTGTTTTAAATCTTCCTCGTAAACCTGTTATCTAACCTGCACTTTTCTTTCCCCCCAGAGACCCGTCCTGTTCTTTTGTTATGTTTACTATAAAGTTTAACATGTCCAGTTATGTTGGCAAAGTTATAAAAGTTAGCCTACAAATCAGTTTAAAGTTTCATGAAATGTTTGTTTATTGAAGTATTTTAAACCTCAGTTATCTCACCTAACTTTTTCATATTCATTTTAATGACCAAAAAAAAAAAAAAAAGATCACGTGGTCTTCATCCTGTCTTCATCTGTCCAGTGTGGGTGAGTCAGTGCACACTGTATCCTCAGATTCCTGCTCTTCACTGATAGGACTGGAACCTGATGTGGTCTTCTGCTGTTGTCACTCATCAGCCTCAAGGTTCGGAGTGTTGTGTGTTCTGAGATTCTTTTCTGCTTTTCATCAAGTTCAAAATTAGTTTTAACTAGAGATGTTCATGGGACTGTATTTAAATCCCCACTCATGCAGTTTTTGTTTGTTTGTTGGTTTGTTTGTTTGTTTTTTGCACCTGGCTGTGATTATTTTCTATCAAGTTTAGTTGGTTCTATTTCCCAAAAATATAAGCCAACTAGCAGCCTGATTTAAACCACAGTGAACCAGGCAGTAACCAAAGATGACTGAATGAACACTGTATGTCTTTCATGGTCTTTCTTTGTCCCACGAGCTTCATATCTGACAATTCGCTTACATCTGCAAGGTCATTAGTCTCAACCAGGTGCCCTGTGAACATTTCTGGCAGGCTTTCTTTGAAAATAAATTCGTATCTGTATTTCTATCAGTTTAAAACACTTACCTGTTCACTCCAAATACAGTATAATGTCTTCATATTCGGTTCAATTCCTAGTCTGTAGGCTCCACAGTACTACTAGCCACTTAGCATAACTGCTTGCAGAAAGGGTGTAGAGTACAGTCATTCTGACAGATCTCTTGGACTAGTTCAACCTTCATTTTTATAACACTTTAGATTGTACTATCATGCTACACACCTGCTAAAACACTGAGTTTAATGAGTTTAACGAGTTATGAAAGCGACACTCCTATGTGCTGTATCCATTATGCTCCAAACTGAGCACCAGTTCCTCTGCTTGCCCACCCAGAACAAAGTTGAGGCTTATAGTAATGGAGATCAGTTATTTCCATCACTTCCCACCAAAATGCAAAAGAGTCTGGGGCTAAAGGTATCTTCTAATCTTGGACATGATTGGCTCAAAGCTGTGGATCTTATTTTAACTGTGAACCAGTTCCATATAGACGAAGGCTACCATGAAAATGCATTTTTAAGTAGAATATCGTGAACTAGGTGCTGTCTTATAGACATTAGACACAAACACCACCCATCCAAGAGGAGTTAACCATTTAAAACATACTATTTATCAGGCTAGTGGGAGTGGAGTACTATTTTCATAAAGCTCTACGCTTTCATAGGGTAGAAGCCTAGGATCATTTGTTTTTGTTTTTTTTCGTCGGTGCCTTTAACCCTCTCATTCCGTTTTTGTAACCGAGCAACAGCTCTCAAGTCTTTTCACAATCCCATCTTTCGCTTGAAAAAAAAAAAAAACACTGTGATGTCAGAATTCGAATGAACTCAGCGGGCATATCTTAACAGTGATGCAATTTGTCTCGCTTGTGTTTGGTTACTATGGACCGCATGGCAAATAGCTTTTTGTGCTAAAGAAAATCACACTTAAATGAATGATCAAATTAAGAACACCCCCCTCTAAACCCACCACCACTACCATCCACACACATACCCATAGCCCCTCCACCGCCAGTACTCCACACACACACACACACACACACACACACACACACACTATCCTTTTGTACAGAGTAGTTGAGAATAAAATTCTATCTTGTATTTGGCTGTAATGGGAAGAGGCACGGGTTGGGAAAAGGGGATCCAAAAACAAGCACATATTTGTTTGAGTAAAGAAGTGAACCATAAGAAGCCGATGGACTTGTTTTTCCCCCTGTGTGTGCAGGAAGGGGGGCCTCCTGTAATTGTGAGACTGCGCTGGTGCGCATGCGCGGTCGGTGGGAGCTCGCGCACCCCGTTATATTGTAAGAGGGGGAGAGCAGGTGCTGGCCGAATTACCATACAGCTGAGCGCGCGGAGAGAGCAAACTTTACTCCAGCACCACACAATGGCGAAGTGCCCCGGGGATGGCCACGCGAGCCACACACACACACACACACACACACACGCTTCGGTCTCTTTTCTCAAAGTATCACACACGCGCATTGCTCGTGCGCGCACACACCCGCCCGCAAAAAAAAAAAAAAGAAAGAAAAGAAAAACAAGTGGAGAATTTGGCTTCCATACAAATAATGCAAACTGTGTGTGTCGGCGGCTAAATTTCCCTCTGATGGCATGAGGGATGTTTTTCATCATAACAAATGCAACAGGAAATGACATCAAAGAGATGCTCTGATCATTTATTCGTGTTAATAGCTTACTTTTTTTTAATTACGTCATTAGTGTGATGAGAGAACATAAAAATGCGGCCTACACCTAAACAAAAATTGGCTTAATTATCACAAATATTTAAGATTTGTGAAAAAAAGAAGCTACAAATTGCTTAAAAGCCATGTGGTGGATTCCTATACTTGGTAAAACTAAACTAAAGTTTAAAACTCTAAATTAAAAAAAATTCGAAATTAGTTTAAGATAACAGTTTATTAATCCCTGGGGGAGAACAAAAGTGTTACAGCAGCATATAGCCTACAAGACCATGGAATATATATAAAAGTAAGTAAGATAGAAAAAATAGAAATAGAAAGGTAAAAAAAAAGCAATACAGTTACAGATGGGCTGGTGAAGGGTACAGTTTATTATGATTATTATTATTTATAATAGCGCCAAATAATTTTGGTGTCGACATTAAAAGGTTTATTTATAGTGCAAAAGGGAGCAACTGGATCAGTTTTACTGTAAATGCAATGAAAATGTAGTGTGCTCCAGCACTCCAGTTTAGAGAAACATCTAGGCTCCATTTTTCTCCAAAGCTAGAGAGAGAGAGAGAGAGAGAGAGAGAGAGAGAGAGAGAGAGGCTGGTTAGAGCCGGGTTTTTTTTTTTTTTTTTGGGGGGGGGGGGGGTTTTTGGGGGCCCCCCCACAGCAACCGAGGGGACAAATTGGGGGGGTGGTGGTTGAGAAAAATNCCCCGCGCTCTCTCCCGCGCGCGCCGCCCGCCCCCCCCCCGCGCCCGGCCCGCCCCCCCCCCCCCCCCCCCACGGGCCGCAGCCCCATCAGAAAGCGTGGGACAGATTGGGGGTGGTGGTTCATTAGCATATTAGTACCCCGGCATGTGGCACCCCCATATAAAACCCGCGGCCAGGCGGCCTGCCACAGCAGAGCCAAAACGCAACGCGAGGAGAAAGACGGCCGAAAGAAAGGAGGCGCGTCAGGACAGTGACAAAGCGCTCGGTTTGGGACCGAGCAAGAACGGAACCACAACTACACACACACACACTCATACACAAGTTAATATACACTCAACGACACTGTTTTTCCATGAAATTGAAGGAATCTGAGGATTATTTCTGTGGAAGCAACAAGTAATTTTTTGGGGGCAAAAGAAGAGTTTGTGGATTTCTTGGCGTTCACTTTGGCATCAATGGGCACAAGAAGGTCCTGAGAAGAAACAACGGATGAATCAGTCGGAGAGGAGAATCTGAGGAGCTCAAAGACTTTTTTTTTGTTCAAATCTCTATTTATTTATTTATTATTTATTATTCACCATGGGGCGCGTGCTTCTGTTGCTCTCAGTCGTGTGCATCTTGGCCAACCAGGTAAATTTACCATTGTAAATATCTATTTAACAGGTGCTGTGATGGTTTTTACATGGGTGCTGCTGTATTGTTCGTGCTCTGTCGGTATGATTAGCGTTTGATCAGAGTAATATTTAACCCATTTCGAAAAATTCAGTGTTAGCTACTTTCTGTCACATTTGAGCCCCGGTTAATGTCGGTTAATTTTTTTTTTTTTCTGTAGGCTTTTTGTTCTGGTGTTTTTGAGCTCAAGCTGCAAGAGTTTCTCAACAAAAAGGGCATCCAAGGCAACAAGAACTGCTGTAAAGGCGGACTAACGTCGCCGTACCAGCAGTGTGAGTGCAAAACGTTTTTCCGCGTGTGTTTAAAACACTACCAGCCCAACGCCAACCCGGAGCCGCCGTGCACATACGGAAGCACGGTCACTCCCGTCCTGGGCTCCAACTCCTTCCAGATCCCGGATACGTTACCAGACGGCTCGTTCACCAATCCTATCAGGCTGAACTTCGGCTTCACGTGGCCGGTGAGTTTAGCAGGAAGTTTTGCTTCCGTGTGATGCTGAGTGTGTGTGCATGGACTAACTCAAGAATAATACATTGCTGCCATGGTGTGTTTGGGTTATTGATTCTTTTCTGTCTGTATAGGGTACGTTTTCACTGATCATTGAGGCAGTGCACGCCGAATCCAAAGAAGATCTTACAACAGGTAGGCACTTGTTTCCATAAGAAAAACTTCTTTCCAATGCATGACCTATTTGAATGTTTGAATGAACAGTGTATATTTTTTGCAAATAAACAGAAAACCCAGAGCGCATCATCAGCACCATGACTACGCAGAGACACCTGACGGTCGGAGAGGACTGGGCTCAGGACCTGCACAGCGCGGGCAGAACCGAGCTCAAGTTCTCCTACCGGTTCGTATGCGATGAGCACTACTACGGAGAAGGCTGCTCGGTTTTCTGCCGGCCCAGAGACGACACGTTCGGCCATTTCACCTGCGGGGAGCGCGGAGAGATCATCTGCGATGCCGGATGGAAGGGCCAGTACTGCACGGAGCGTAAGTACCAGACCAGATAGATCAAAAACAAACAAACAAACAAACAATACCCCAAATCCATCCTGCCATTACTGCGTTGTATCACCAGGGGTTGAAAGAGTTCAATTTGTTGGATGTTTATGGTTAATAAACTTATGATTGTCTACTTTTTTTCATGTAAATGTAGTTGTGTAAGAGTACAAGTATTAGTTTTGAGTTATAATCAAGTCTCCTGGGAAAAAAAGGTTCAGAAGTTTGTTTGTCGGTTTTGCGTCGGTTAAAAGCGGTTACTTTTCCCTATTTTTGGTGGAGAGGGATAAAAAGGACCATTTATTTAGTGAAAGACTGAAGAAGAAAAAAAAAACACCCAAACTTAACGGTTAAGGGGCGACTTGTAGGTTAGATACTCCCCCTTACTCCCCTCCCGACTTTCACAACACCACTTGATTTATTCAAGTCGGGGGACGGAAAGTTCTTTTATTTTTTTTTTCGGAATAATCTCACGCGTGCCATAAATTTACATGCCCGAGTCTGATTGGTCGCTTCCTGAGTGGGCCGGGCGCTGATTGGCTGGCGAAGGGGCGGTATTGTTCGAAGTGGGCAGCTGCCGGCAGCGCGTAGACAATGGAGCAGCTGTCGCGCGCTGGCTGCGCGCACACCAGCTGTCCACTCTTATCTTCACTGCCTGGAGACACTGGAAAAAAAAGGAGTGAAGAAGGAGGACAAGAAACAGAAAAAAGTTTTTGACCCACAGGGAAAAGAAAAAGAGTGGGACTGAGAGAGAGTGAAGGGGGGGAAAAAGAGACCCCTTGTTTGTCAGATCTCTCATTGTTCTCATGTGTTAAGCAGAACCTCTTCTATAGTGATAAGAAGATTTTAGGATTTTTAAATTAAGAGTGTAACAGCTAATAGGTTTAGTGACCCCTGTCCTTTAAGACAAAATGAATTACCCAGGATTTAGAGTGTAAGTTTCTTCTGTATGTAATCTAAACAAAGAGCATATGGATACAGCACTGTGGTCCTAATGTGTCCATTTGTCCGTTTTTATAGCAATCTGCCTCCCTGGATGTGATGAAGAGCATGGCTTTTGTGAAAAACCTGGAGAGTGCAAGTAAGTAGACCTGCTTCATAATAATAGCCCAAACTAATCTGGTGGCATAAACAATTGGATTCTACCCCATATGCTGAGCAGAATTTTTAGTTTTTAGTTTGTATCACTTTTCTTGTTCACAAACCTAACTTTGTTCTTTAATCGTGTAACAGGTGCAGAGTGGGCTTCAAAGGCCGATACTGTGACGAGTGCATTCGTTACCCAGGATGCCTTCACGGAACGTGCCAGCAGCCATGGCAATGCAACTGCCAGGAGGGATGGGGTGGCCTTTTCTGCAACCAGGGTAAGAACCGAAAAACAAATGTATGTAGAGAGAAAACAGAAAAAAGTAGAAGAAAAACAATAGCGTATAAAAAACATTTTTTTAAAATAATGACTCAGTACAAAAGTCACAGGAAAAGAATGACTTGGCAGAACGCAGAAAGAGAAGTGAAAGGATAACCAAAGGATGCAAGACAAAATAGACAGAAAAGTCAGCAGCTGTCCAGCTGCTGGTCAGCCATGAGCTGCTGTTTTCATCACACTAATCCCCGTTTGTTGCACGTGTCTTTCCTTCCCTCCAGATCTGAACTACTGCACACATCACAAGCCCTGTCTGAATGGAGCCACTTGTAGCAACACTGGTCAAGGCAGCTACACCTGTTCCTGCCGCCCGGGATTCACTGGCACCAGCTGCGAGATCGAGGTCAACGAATGTGCAGGGAATCCATGCCGCAATGGAGGGAGCTGCACTGTAAGTTTCTACACTCACACTACAGATTTTAGAGGACTCCAGTGTACACATTAATTCGATACCTGTTGACTTTGTCAGTCATTGTACATTTTTACATAACATAAAAGAACTCCATCCAATCTATGAAAAATTGTCACTATGTTAAAGTACCAGTGGTTTACAGTTTTCAAGTCAAGTGTTTTGTTGCTTATCCTGCATTAATTTCATGTTATCTTCCAGGATCTGGAAAATACCTACACCTGCGCCTGTCCTCCTGGGTACTATGGCAAAAATTGTGAACTCAGTGCCATGACTTGTGCAGATGGTCCGTGTTTCAATGGGGGACGCTGTGCTGATAACCCTGATGGTGGCTACTTCTGCCAGTGTCCCACAGGTTATGCTGGCTTTAACTGTGAGAAGAAGATTGATCACTGCACATCTGGCCCTTGTTCAAATGGTATGACTGGTTATTTGACATCATAAAAACCTAGCCTGCTTTTTTACACCCTTGTGAATAGTTATCATGTCAGAAGAGAACTGATCCTAGACGAGTTTTCTTACCTTAGGATGCTTGACAAACATGGGTAGTCTGGTAAACAAACTTGCTCTGTTATATATATGATGTTATATTTATTTCCTTATCCTACAGGTGCCCGGTGTGTGGATCTAGTGAACTCATACCTGTGCCAGTGTCCTGAGGGTTTCACCGGGATGAACTGTGACCGTGCCAGTGATGAGTGCTCCTTGTTCCCCTGCCAGAACGGTGGTACCTGCCAGGAGGGCGCCAACGGCTACACATGCACTTGCCCACCTGGTTATACAGGACGTAACTGCAGCTCGCCTATCAGTCGCTGCCAGCACAACCCTTGCCACAATGGCGCCACATGCCATGAACGTAACAACCGCTATGTTTGTGCCTGTGTGCCCGGTTATGGAGGACGCAACTGCCAGTTCCTGCTTCCAGAACGTGCATCCCAGGCTGCCAGTGACATACCATGGACGGCGGTGGGCTCAGGCGTGTTGCTGGTGCTTCTGCTGATTGTGGCATGTGCTGTTCTGGTGGTATGTGTGCGATCAAAGGTGCAGCAGCGGCGTAAGAGCCGTGAGGAAGAAGCAGCAAATGGGGAAAGTGAGACTATCAACAACCTCACAAATAACTGCCATCGGGATAAGGACCTCAGCGTCAGTGTGGTGTCGGGATTGGCACCAGTCAAAAACATCAACAAGAAGATAGATTTCCATAGTGAGCACGACTTGAGCTCCAATACAGAGAAGAGTGGCTATAAGTCAAGGCACCATGCCTCCGACTACAACCTTGTGCATGAAGTAAAGTATGAAGTCAAGCATGAGGTGAAGCTGGAGCATATTGGGAAAGAGACAGCAGCAAAGGAATTGGCCGACAGCTGTGAAGATGTGAAGTGCCAAAGCTTGCAAGACTCTTGCGAGTTTGAAGAAAAACGCAGAAAACGCTTGAAAAGGTGAAAATCAAAATCAACAAAATCTTTTTGAGCCATGTTATATCTTTACCACTAAAATATTACCAGCGATACTAATGTCTTATTTATCTTCTTCATTCACAGTGACGCATCAAAGTATTCTGAGTCAAGATGCTCTGAGTCCAAGTTCTCAGAGTTGAAGTACTCTGAATCAAAGTATCCTGAGTCGAACTATTCCGATTCACTGTATTCTGAGTCAGCATGCGCATCTGCATCGGCATCCGTGTCGGCGTGCGTCGACACCAAATACAAGTCCGTCATGGTCATGTCAGAGGAAAAAGATGAATGTGTAATTGCAACCGAGGTGAGTATCAAACAAAATGATAAGATTAATTCTTTGACAGCATGTTCTCCTTCTCCATACATTTTCTGTAACTAATCGCAATCTTGTTTTCTTTTTCCTTTGCTCAGGTGTAATTGGCCTCAAGGAAGCCGATGCTCATTGGGTGCTATGGAGGACATTTTGAACTTCCATAGAAAATGCTGCTGCTCAAAACCTTAGGTGGAAATGTCCCACCTCGTGATTACTGCTGCTGAGAAAGTAGGACTGATTTAACTGATATTCAGGGTGAGCTGGTTCTCTGTTCTGAACAAATCACAGGCAAATGATGGCCTGTATGCTTGGAAACGTCCTGAAATGAACAGAGGAGTGGTCACAGAACGTTTACCACCCCTCTTTCAAATGTATCTGTAAAATTTACCTGTAAAGCCATTTTATAAAGGTGTTGGACAGTGTGTGTCCATTCTGATATTGTTTAGGTTTATGACACAAAATATGAAAAGGAAAAATGTTCAGAAGAAAAAGAAGTAGGAATTCGAGGAAATGTATCGCAATGTTCTGCCATGTGGTGTGCGGTACTATGGCAACGTTGTGGCAATGTTTTATCAATATTTTGGCAACATTTGCTGTATTTTTTCGCCAATTTCTCCAATGCCCACACAGGTGCTATTACTGTGCCCAGAGAATGCACCAAACGTGAAAGATGTTAAAGAAGAGTAGATTAAGAAATGTATCACAGCGTTTTTGCCAATGTCCATCTCGTGGATTCTATGGCGACGTCGTGGCAACGTTTTAGCAATATTTTGGCAACATTTGCTGTTTTTTTTCGCCAGTATCTCCAAGCCCCACAAGTCAGTGTGCAAGAGACCACATCAAAACGGTGGATGTTTGGCCATACTGGCCTGTCTTTCACTAGGTTAAATGGTGCACGATGTCATATTCTGTCACATGACCAGTGAAGACTATATTTGTATTACTTGATCACTGTGTAAATGGGAAAAAAAAATGAGTGCGCAAAAAAAATTCTAAGTCTTCCGAGCCTCCACTTCTTTTTGTAATATGGTTTATATGGTTTCGTATAAGTATGTAATTATGTTCAGTCATAAAAAAAAGCATTTGTGTTAATATGAATATCCTAAGTTGTTTGTTCTGCTTGTTTCTTTATTACAAAATGTGTATGATTTAATTTATTTTATTTAAGTTGTATTTCAAAATTTTTGTAAGGTTTTTAAGATTATTTAAGTTCTTTCTTAAGTTGTACTCGTTACTCGCAATGGCACTTCGGGTTGCTGGGATGTTTCAAAATATTATTATTTAAGAGGATTGTAAAAAGAATGTTATTAATGCTATTGTTTTTTTCCCCCCGTTTTGGCTTTTGTTTTCATTTTGAGAAGGATTTAGCTTAAATTATTTTTACAAATAAAGAAAAATATGAAATATTAAAAAAGGCTTGCACTGCTACATGTTCACTTCACTTACTTCACTCAGTTTTAAGTTACCACCTTGTACTTGACTCAGTATTTAAGATAAGCATTTACATGTTACAGAATCATTTGTAAAGAACAAATGTACAAACTATCAAGAAGTAGTAGATGAATCGTGTGTAAACAAAAATTGACAAAGAGCAGGTTTGTAAAACATTTTTTTTTTTTTTTTAGAGATAACATTGTCAATGAGGTAACACTTTTCTAGTTTGTGTTTATGACATCTGTGGTTTAATTGGAAATCTCTTCTCTGAACTTTTTTTTTTGGAATTTTATAGCTGTTAGTCAGTTTTCTCCGAGTTATTAGCGGTCCTTTAGAGGAATGGGTGGATGGATGGAGGGAGGGGGGTGTTCAGTCCTTTTGATAGGGATGTGAACAGAGCTAATCATTGCCATCTGCTGCAGCCTCCTGCTCACCCCATACCGAGCCATTCAAAGCCCATACAGTCTTCCCTCTGGCTCGGCCACACATACAACACAGAGACCAGTGCTCTGAAAAACATGGCAAAACGGACCAATTATACCGACAACTCTGTCAACATGAGTAGAGAAACCATTCTGAATTTTTTATCAGCTAGAGGTGTGAAAAGCATTATGCCGATAACTGAACCTACAAACTGTGCAAGGACCAATACAAAAACTTTGTTTTTTCACTTTTGTACTACTTCAACAATGCTAATCTGAAAGTACACACATCTTAATTTTCCTTTTAATTTTAAAATGTAATATTTTTCTAATCAATTACACACTTCAATTAAAAAAAAAAAGTCATGATTAGTTTTAATCATTAGATGCAAATATATCTCAAGGCTAGTTAAAACTTGGATAGAGAAACTTATTTAGAACACTGTGAAAGTAGTAACTTTTGTGCAGGTCTCTTACGACAGTCATCAGTGGGACTCTGGGGAGTAGGCGGCGTCATGCACAATGCTGCACTGGACAATGGCGCAATACAAAAGGGCAACATTTGGGAGTGCCAGTGTGTGTCTCTGAATGGATGGACAAGGGGGGGAGGGATGGGATGCGATGGGGAGTGGGGGAACTGTGGGGCAAGGAACGACAGATGTTGTCTGTCCTCCTGAGTCAAAGCGCCCTGCAGGCAGAAAACACCAGCTAGACCCAACATGGCCAAGGAAGATAGAGACAATGGAAATATTTTAAGTTTGGGCCAAGCTCATTTTGCTCCGCTCTGCTAACCATGCTTGAATTACTTAGAGGCAAACTTTGCATAACTTTACTACTTTACTATTTACCTCATGTCACACTTTTATATACCAATTTATAAGCTACTCCTTACCTTACATTACATTATCTTGCACAATTGTCAGTCCTAAATTTTGGGTTAAAAGAATAGCCTCAAAAGTTGGTAATTTTACTGAAAACTAGCACTTGAGGAACATGCTTGATCCTTCAATTAGCACAAACGACCTAGCTGACTCAATGGAAAACTGGGCCGGGAATGAGAAGGTTTGCTCTGTGATCTCATTGCAATTTAATGAGCAGATCATGTGGTGTCCTCAGGGAACTGACAGTAACGCTATATCCCCACATAACATGGACACCAAAAAGTAATGCAGTGCTCAAATAGTCAAAACTTAGGGTCAATTACCATCTGCCACGTTTTAGCAAAACCACTGTATTATGACTTTAAATGTGCAACAAATTAAAGAAGGTTTAACATAAAAGACGTAGGGACAAGGAGGTAAAGATGTTTCAAAGATGTAATCAGTTTCAGTTAGTATACAAAGAAAAAAACAGGAGGAATGAAGACAAGTGAAAAAAAAACAAGGAGCAAGGCAATGGCAGCACAGGACATTATGAAAAAGTCATGAGTGGAGGCCGAGTCTAGCTTATGTTACACTCTGACGCGTCTAAAGTAATGAACGAAAGAACAGGAGGTGCAGGGATGAGGGGATGGAGAGAAGGAGGGGAAGGATAAGACTCTGGCAAGTTTGACAGGAGACTCTTCGGTGTGAGCGTTGCTTCTTAGCAGTGAGTATATGCTCTTTCTCTGTGCGGTGTCTTGATCTTGTAGAGCCTAGCACTCTGTTGTAGCTAGTAAAGATTCTGTTTTGTTATTTGTGTGCTGCTTACTGTATTAGAATGTCTTAGTTTGACCAGTATCTGTCCCTTAATCCCATTGTTTTAATAATGTGTAATTTAATAATCTTTAGCTGTTAATTGAATTCATTCATTCGTTTGTCGCTCTTGATTAATGTGCTTAGTCTAATCATTGGCATGAACCCCATCTGAACTTTGAGCTCTGAGGGACTGGTGTACTTCCTGATTCACATTAAAATATCCTGTTTCTGCTAAGGATCCTGCTAAGATTGCACCTATCAAGCGACAAAGGATTCTCTCTCTTCACCTCGTCATTCTAAATTATTCACTCTTGGTTGGATTATGTCACATTTTAACAATCAGCCAGATTAAGGTGTAGTGTGCTTAACGATCAGCTGCCGTGCTGTTGTAGTGTTCCTGTTCCTCTTGGCCTAGAAATAAGATGGCTGAACTGAGGTTGTGTGACCAACACAACCGGTAGATTTTTATCTTTTGTTATCTGGGATCTTACTTTATAATTCATTATTTTATGTTGTTTTCTGTTGTCTTACAGACCCTACTAAGACCAAGGACCAAGGAGACCTGCATCGGTCACTAATCAAAGATAACTGAAGATTCAGTGTTGAGTTCAAGCGACTCCAGAGGGAGGAGAGCATTTAAATGAAATCTCAAGATGGAAGAACACAAGTATAGCCAAGGAATACTTCTACAACCCTTCTTCAAATCTGGAGAGCTTCCCAGACAATGACTCAACTTGATTCTCCTCTACAGCATTCCGACCGCCGTTCCGAGATGGAGTCACGCAGTAGAAACACCAGTAGAAGGAGCAGTGTCAGTCAACGCACAGGTGAGTTGGGATATACCTGTGCAGGGCTTAAAAATTGATTTTAAAAAAAAGTTTTGTTTAACCATATTCAGTATTTTAATGTATTTCTTTTCTTGTGCACCAGTCATAAGATAATGGTATTAAACTTCCGCAGTCGATTATCATGATGCTGGCCTATTGAAACAATATTCTGGAGTTAATAGTAATAAATAGTAATTTAAAAAAAAATAAACCATTCATAATAAACTCAATTAATCTTGGTTCATCCATGATTTGTGTATTGATCGTGGTCAAAATGCTTGGAGACTTATTCATGTAGCTTTGATCTAACTCCCTTTTCCAAACATATGAACCTTCAGTTCTACTGTTCACCACATAAAATTATAAGTTTAATGAAGACACATGAAATGTGATGCTGATTCAAAGGCATTTGAAAGAGAGAACATGTAAATAAATGGTTTATCACCAATCACCCATTGTAAAGGTCAGACAAGGTGCATTACATGCATTATGAATTATGTTGGAAGCACTGTAACAGTTACAACACGTTTTTCTCGAACAGAACCAAAAAAAGAGAGGGACCAAAGTAGCACTCGTGCCATTTTCCAAAGAGCCAACCGCTTCCTGTCCCGTGACCGAGAACTGCCGAATGATAGCACTCTTGCTCCTGTGCGGTACTATGAGAGAGGACACCCTCTGCCCAGCAGCTGCAGTCCTGAACGCAAAGACACTATTCCCTTCCGAAATCCTGAACTGGGCCTTCCATCCTACAGGAGGCGCCATGACACACTTAGCAATAACGCCATGAGCGGCCTCTCTCCTCTACGCTGCATGACCTATTCGAACTTCAGACGTGGTGACAGTCAGTCACGTGCAAGCCCTCGTTCATGTAGCCCAAGGTCCACCAAAGTTTCTCCGCACAGGCAATCCCGCAGCTCCTCCCATCGCAGAGGCTCAACCTCCCATCTTTCTGTAACCTCTCACACTTCATCCAAACGAGCTTCTCGAAAATGCAGTCCAGCAACAAGACAAGTCTCTGGGGTCTCCCAGACGCACTCTCCCTCTCGAACATCTGCTTCTAACAGATATACAGATTCATTGACCAACTCCCAAAAGCAAATTCCTTCCCAGAGTTCCTATGACCAACACAGTCTGGACTCGGAAAAGCTGTATCGTAATCTACAATCAATTGCTAGTTCAGCAGAGTCAGACACCTCACAACAGGGACGAAATGATTGGTCAAAAAGATCTAGGTCCAAACTGGAAACTGATAGTTACAGTTATGAAAATGGGCGAAGCAGCCGCAGTAGTGGTTGTAACAGTCGGAAAAGTGGACGCAACAGCAGAGATTTCTCACCACCAGGTAGCGAGTACAACAGGAATCAATTTTCAACAAAAGGAAGTAGTCATATGAGTGGGTATAACAGTCGCATCAGTGGTTGCAACACAGGCTCTAACAGTCATGACAGTTCACCTCCACATAGAGATTCTAATCAAAATGGTCATAGCTTCATGAGCGATAGAAAACAAAACCACTACAGAGGTAATAAAGGGCGACCATTATCAAAATCATCCACATCAGACAGGCACTCCAGAACAGATGTTAGCCAATCACAGGGGTCCTGGCATGGGACGACACAGTCTCCCATGAGCTCAGCTTCCCCAGAGTCATCGCATAACATCTCATCATCAAAGCAAACCCAAGGAGAAACCACAAAAACAGACAACCAGACCACTGAGAGAAGTAGAAGCACCATTCGACGTGGTCTGGAGGCACTGATACTCTCTGAAAACACAAGATCTAAGAGCCAGCCACCTGTGCCAGAGATGACAATAGATGACTATGTGGTCATAGCTGATATTCCCAGAGTAAATCTGTATCCAGAAGAAGATGAGGCTATCATAGTGAGAAGGAGGCCTCAGAGTCGCAGTCCACATAGAGACAAACAACCCAGGTAGGAGACTCTAAAAAAAAAAAAAAAAAAAAGTGGGGGGAGAGACAAGGGCCTTTTTCCACTGCAGTACTAGAACTTTTCTTACCAAAAAACTGAATCTGTATTTTTTCCATTGTACCCAATTATCTATGGTTTTGGTTGTGTATTTTTTCTACCTGCTCCAGATTCATCAAGAGATACATTTCCATCTAAGGAATTTTTTGTGAAAAAATGTTTAGCGCATTGAAATGTTTACCGATATAGCGTATGGAAATGCAATTTATCAATAAAAGTGTCGACGTAATCTTTTTTCATTTAAATTTAGCACAGAAATTGTGTGTTGATATTTCATATGTTGCGAAAAAATTGCTTGGAAACAGTTTTTGTCAAGAAAAATGTCATTCATGCATAAAAAAAAGGGTCACATGACAGAATTTATCCATTCGCCTGTGGAAGAATAGGGATGCGCATGCCATCCACCGCACTGTAAACCTGTGGCACAAAATGTAGGAATTACGGTATGCAATTTCACTGGTCTCTGCTAAGTTCCACAGCCTGATATAACACCGCATTAACTTTTCTTCAACAGCTGTGTACGCAGCATACACACAGTGATAGATGGTCATTTTGCTAACCCCGAAAGTTT
>JAKKZN010000026.1:13274225-13284296 GCA_033441825.1 Pangasius elongatus | reverse complement strand
AGTCATTAGGCTGCATACGCTGGCTGTATGTTTTCCAGTTGCTTAGCAACAGCGTTGTCATGAACTACTGCTTTTTTTTCCCCCCCTAACTCTTTTAGATATTAGTTGCTAGAACCACTCTAAGAAACGTTAATTTGACTAAACACCAGGGATTCTTTTGTTTCTTTAGCGTCTCAGCGTGAAGCCGGTGATGATTTTAAAAGTGGGCAGCGGATTATTATGGGCTGTATAACGGGCGGTGCAGGGATCTGGAGTAACGCAAGTTGTGAGACTCTTCCTGCAGCTCTTTGCTAACAGAAGTAGCCACAAATAAAGCAGCAGCATTGNACACACACACACACACACACACAGAGAGAGAGAGAGAGAGAGAGAGAGAGAGAGAGAGAGAGAGAGAGAGAGACACATCTTCCAAAATTCCCAAAATCAGAAGTTACAACGAGGACCTTGCTGCTCGAGGAAGCTCAGAAAGGAAATGGAGAAAACATGTAGATGTGCAGTGTGTGTATCGGAAACTAGAACCGTTTTGTGTGTGTGTGTGTGTGTGTGTGAGATACCACTCTACTACAACTACTACTACATCTCACCTGAAACAGTCACCACTATGTACTGTGGTGTGTTTTGCCCGTTGCTGGACCCGGAGGCGGAGCTCTGAATCTCCGACACGGCGTACTGCGACGCCGCCGCCGTGACCTGAGTGGGCGTGGCCAGAACGGCCTTCTTGAGGATCGCCGGAGGTGTGGTCTGTGTTATTCTAGAGGAAAGGCCTGCCTGTGAAGGGGAGGAGCCGGATGAGCTCTGCATGTCTGGGAGGAACGCGGGCGTGACGGTGGGACTGGCTTTTTGCTGGCCGCTTTTCGGCGTGGTCACGCTGCCGCCTTGAGGCTGGGAGGGCTGCAGCTCCTCTGTGTAGCCTGGAGTCGCCATTAAGAGCACAGCCGAAACCCTGCGTTACTGAGAAACATAGGAAGAGGACAACTATAATTAAAAAATTACGATAATAATAATAATAATAATCTTAAGTCAATGCAGAACATCAGGGTGAGACCGTGACACAGTCAAGCGTTTATATTAAATGAATTAGTTGCATTAATTCGACTTGTTATTAGTTTGATGGATTCTGCGGCATTTACAATTACAAAAAGAGAGTCCGACTCTTTAATTACAAAAGGAGTGTTTATATATCTGAAATGTTTTTTAAGGCTTTTGTGGCTTTGAGATGAAAATCATGCAGAGGAAACACTGCAGCTTTATCCAGGTCACCTGTTTACCTTTGCTTCTCCTTCTCAACATACACACACATAAAGCAAGCTGTGAGAGTGATTTCACACAAATGTGGGTGTGTGTGTGTGTGAAAGAGAGAGTGAGAGAAAGAGAGAGAGAGAGAGAGAGAGAGAGAGAGAGAGAGAGAGAGAGAGAGAGAAACAGTGCACACTGCAGCAGAACCAGACATGTGGCTCCTTTACTGAACATAAAGGAAGTTACTTCCTGTTTGAGGGCCACTGTATTAACCCCAGTGCTGTGTGTGTGTGTGTGTGTGTGTGTGTGTGTGTGTGTGTGTAGATAAGAGGAAACGACAGAGAAACTGACAATAGTGAAGTGATGCCAAAGTGGGTTTTTTTTGGGGATCACGTGCAGAACTGCATGACAATGTACTTTAAGATTTTTTTAAATCTTTATCTTTATTCACAGCTTTAACATTTTTAACACGAGTTAAAAAACAGGCTAAAGTCACGAAAAAAACAAGTAACTTAATGTAAGCTCACTGAAATACATGTATACACTGCATAGGACAGAAACTTGGATGTTTCACGGATGTTCTGCAGCATTAAATGTAACTATAAATGGATAAAAAGCATGGTTCTTTAAACAATAATAATAATAATAATAATAAACCTGTTGACATTTTCCTGTGGTGTAAGAGGAATAAAACACTCCAGGACGTGTCGTTATAGGGAAATAATCAACTTCTGGACGGGAACAGTGTCTCCGCTTCATCACACCACCCTGTTGCTGATTATTTTCCAACAACAGCACACTCCCAAGTGGTTTATTCCGTAGTTAACTGTGGAGCCCGATCCTTAACGCATGATTTGTCCGTATCAAACACAACGAGGAGCTGTTAACCTTCATAATTACGGAACTGTCTTTAATCGGTTGTCAATGTTCAGGTGCAGAACCTGTTCAAAAAAAGCAAACGCTTATGGTATCCTACACACGCACACACACACACACACACACACACACACACACACACACACACACACACACACACGCTCGCAGAGAAAACTACTAGATAAGCAGGAGAGATGACTGAAGTCTCTTTGGAGCTTGCAGAACTGGTTTCACAATGTGCCCCTTTTCTACACTAAATCAGCTGCAAATAGACGGCGTTTACGTGCCTGGTCTTGTGATGGAATTCTTGAGACTAAAGACGTCAAATCTGAGCTGTTCCACACACACACACACACACACACACACACACACACACACACACACACACACACACACACACACAAAAGAAACGGTTCAATTTCACCAAATCCCCCTGCACTAGAACCACGATGATCTTCTATAGTCTCATTCTGACTCAGGAGTTTGTGCTGAAACTGTTATCACAAAAAATGTTTCTTACAAACTGTTAGAGCTATTCTGTTGTTTTTAAATAAAGAAAAACATGACGCAATTTGAAACTCTGACAGTGAAATCTCACTCGTATCGACCTGTGTCTGATGCGAACTAGTTATAATCCGTTACGTTTGACCTCTGGGGTGGTGGAAGGACATCGAGGTGCTTTCACACCACGTATTCATGCATACTCTGATGCTGGTGTAAGGACTGAGTGATCCCGAGCCATTTAAAGTAGTTTATTGGGAAGAATCATTATTTTTCCCATATCAATTATTTTTTTTCAATATTTTAAGGCTTATGTTTATCATTAAAGTAAGCAACAGAGTCAGATGAGGCATGTATTAATTAGTGCTGGCTTAAATACTTAATTAAATACACCCAAACTGATGTTTATTGTTTATTCCATAACTAAAAAATAAGACTGCATAAATTAGCTTAAATGTAATTACAGCATATAATGTTGATAATGTTAACGATTTTCTCCGTAATTTAGTCCTGGCCGATTCCCACCCATCAGTCAGCGCTCCCTTATCGTACAGCAGTTACCGACGCGAGATGATGAAGGCTGGCGCATGTTTTCCTCTGAGACACGTGAACCGAGTCAACCACATCTTTTCAAACTGCTGCTCATGCTGTGTCATGGGGCAACGTAACACACTCGGAGGAAAGCGCTATCGACCCCCTTTCTCATACCTGAGCTCACAGACGCCTGTGATTGGCTAGCGTTGCTGTGATTGACAGGGGGAGAGCATACGCCCCTCCCACCCTGACAGCATGGCCGAGTTTGCTCTTTTTGACAAGTTTTGCCAAGTTATTGATTTTTAATTACTTTATAAATATTATGAATAGTCTATAATTGCTGGGGGGGGGGGTATTTTAGGCAACCAGAGGAAGTCCAGTAGTGTTCAAGCAGGTAAAATATTACATTTTAAATCAATTAGTTTATCTGTTGAAATATTGCTCTAAATACATACATATATTTTTAACGATAATAAGTATTACTTTGATCATTTTATATATTTCCGTGCCGCTTTTCAAGGTTATTTCCGCGTAGAACTCCTTGCCAGAATGCTGATTGGCTGTGAGACACGTCAATCACGCACAGTTCACCTTGCGACCACGCCCACTCGACAAGCCCCGCCCAGCTCTCCCCGCTCCCTCTGTGTTTTCGACGACTTTCACAGTCGAGTGCCAGAACTTTTTCCTTTTAACGACTTTTCACTAAACACGGAAGAAGAAACAAAAAAAAGAAAAGCCGGACATGACACTCAAAAACAAGTAATAATAAGAAAGATAATAATAAAGTCCAGAAATGATTTATTTTGCAGCAGAGTTGAGACTGAAGTCGCCATTTGGCAGGGCGCTCTAAAGCCTGAGCTCACTCTTCCCCTTTAAGCACTCGAGACAGTTTGGACGGTAAGGTTTAGAGGTTTTTTTTAGCCGTCCAAAAACAGCCAACAAGTAAAAGTACAACACTCTCGTGTTACCACACCCGCCATTTTGTGGCAGTATCGCGGATCTGACATCGTCATAACGACCGTCAGCCTTCAGAAAGCTGCGAGGATCCGGTTACCTCCGCCTAGCTCCCGCTTTAAAGCGCTCAACACACACACGCACACACACACACACACACACAGTGGAGTTTCAAAAAAAAAATCACAAGACTCTACAGAAAATAAAACCATCATATTCACCTTCTTATTCGTGCTGGTTGTTTGCTGAGTTTTTTTTAAATTCCTTAATAGTTTAGATTGTTGTTGTTATTGTTGTTGTTGATTCCCGTTGCTTGGTTCTTGTCGCCAGGACTACCGTGACTATGGCGCCTCGTCCTCACCGGGGCAACTGTTGCTACCCACCCGTCCAAGTCCCACCCTCATCTTAGCGGTGATTGGTGCGGTGCTCTAAAGGCGCTCGGGGCTTGCCTTTGTTTTATTGGCTGAGTTCCGTGTCCTTTTCAGAGCTGTCATTTCATTCGCGGATGGCACCTGTCAATCAACTGGGGTCGTTACGTAAAAGAAACGCTCCCCTCCTTTTTTTTTTTTTCTCCTGACGTTCAGCCTGTCAATCAAAACTGATCACATTAACTATGACTATGATTGCCCTAAAACACGACACTAGTGCAAGACAAAAGTTTAGAAACGTTATGTGGGGAGTTTTGGAGATGAAAAAGAATAAGCACACACTTTTAGAGGCTGTACTTGAAACTTTTTTTTGTTGTTGTTGTTACATGAATATGGATGAGGTGACTGGAACTAGACAGCAATTCAACACCCTGACATGGCTCTGTGGCATTTTAATTAAACTCTTCCAAAATGCATTGTGCTGTAAATCAATAAGATAACGGCGAGAAAATAATCTCGGGCCACACATGGCCTCTGTATCTCTATGAATGCCAAATTGCTGAGTGAATTTCACAGACGAGTGGCTTGGCTGGATTGCTGATAGGCAGCTACAGGCCTCTGATTAGCAAGTGACGACAAAACAACCACGCGCATACACCTCGACCTGTTTCCTCGTATGCAGCAGCCTCTTATCTTTGAACTAAAATGTCAAAGCAGGTTACTGAACCCCAGGTTGAAATATTGCACCTGTGACGTCTCATAGCCCTTGTTTTCTGCAGATTATGTCTCACAAATGTAACTTTATGTCCCAAACACCAGACAATGTTTTACAATGGCTATGATGTACTACACACACGCTATCCAATCTTCTGTGCCTGTTTTATATCACAATTGTTGCTGTGGCCTATCAAAGGTCATGGTTTATGACACTACAGGTGCACCGTGATACACAGAACGACATTTATTTTAAAGTATTTTCTAACAAAATCTCACTTTCTCCCTCAAAACACTATATAAATTATTTTAATTGGCGCTGGATGATGAAGCAGTCTCCCTCTTGGAGTAAGCTAAACCTGTCATGTTTTAGATCACGTTTAGTTTGGGGTTTTGCTGACTCCACTGAGAGGGTTGGTCATAAAAATCACAGAGATATTTAGTTTTTGTGGAATAGGGTTTCACTTTTTTTGTAAACATGATGTTTTCAACATTCAGTTTAGCATAACCAAAATGGCTTAAACCAGTTCTAAGGCTTTATTAGCAAGCATAGCAGTAATCAGCAGTCATGATTAGCACTATACCCCCTGAAAGGAACAGTTCAGTGAAAAACCAAATGTACACAAGTGTTCACAGAATGTGGTCGATCAGTCAAGGCGTGTTAGGTGTCTGATGCTTGCTTCTTTAGTTTTGTACTAGAGCTATGAGCCTAATATAGCTAGCAAGTAAAGTCTGCCACACCCAAAACCTTCTCAACCAACATTCATCAAATAATTTACTTTGAAGGTGTTAGTATACTTTCATAATGTTTAATACTGTATAGTGATAGTGATCAGGGTAATAATAATAATAATAATAATAATAATAATAATAATAATAATAAAACCTTATTTTATATAGCACCTTTAAAACAGCCTCTCAAGGTGCTTTGCATAGGAAAAGAAAATAGAAACAGAAGTACAAATACAAAAATACAATTCAAAATAATAACACAGTGTGTGTGTGTGTGTGTGTGTGTGTGTGTGTGTGTGTGTGTGTGTGTTTGGTCCCCCATTGGTGTCTGTATGTGTGTTATCTTAAAAGGTCAGAAACGATAAGATTGGGCCATTTCCTCTGACCTAACCTTGAAGGCCAGTTTCTGGTTAATTAAAGCAGTTCCAGGCCAGCCCTTTGTCCCACTAAAGGTCTCTGTCACTATCTGTCTGACTGACACTAGGGGAGGAATAGGTCATACTGGAGAGCTGAGGAACTATAAAAGAGCTCTGAGGATGCTGAGAAACCCAGTGTGGGACCTGCCACAATTTGTCCATCAGTCTCATCGTTGCTCATCTTTCTATCCAGTTCTCACATTCGGTTCTTGCCGTTTTTTGCCGTCATGTATAAAGAGATCGTGCTGACTCTGAGCCTGCTGGTGGCGCTGGCGTGCCGAGCCCAGGCCAACGAGGGTCACCCCATCTATGGCGTGAAGCTGTGCGGGAGGGAATTCATCCGCGCCGTCATCTTCACCTGCGGAGGCTCGCGCTGGAGAAGATCCGTGGGGATGCCAGGTGAAACTGGTGCGTATTCCATGTTCACCTCAAATCTTTCTGACAAATGAATTACATTGCATTACATTACATTGCATTTAGACTGAATTACTTGGCTTTCATTTAAAGCAATGTACAAGTGAGAAGACAGAGACAATCTCTCTACTAAAATGGTCCTAGTTTCTAAAAATGTTCTACTTAGAACCTTTTGTAAAACTGACATTTTCCATTGTAGGATTCTAGAGGAACAAACAGGAGAACCCTTAAGGGTAATAGACTCTAATGCTGCGTTTGAATTACCTCAGAAGCGGGAAGTCAGAACTTGGATTTATGTCTTTTTTTTTTCTTTTTTTTTTTTACCTCTGTATCTTCAATCTACAAAGTGGGAAAAACATGGATGCCTCCATGTTCATCTTTTGCTATGTTTTCTCCGATATCCAATAAACCATCTTTTTACTGGTATCGGCTCGATACTGATACTGGGTATCGGATCAGTGCTAGCTCTACTTTTTTTCTGTTGATGCTGTGAGTGGCCATGCTGGACTGTTTGTCACTGATTGAACTCAGGGCTGCGGAGACTTTCTGAGTAGGAATTCTGAGTTGAGGAGTTTTATTTGTTTTTTCCTAATGAAAGTTTGGAAATTCCCAGTTACAAGTTCTAGACAAATGCAGCATAAGAAGTGAGTTCATGTGAAGCTGCTGATTGGTCAGCTGCCGTAATGCCCCTTACAATGTCATCAACTGGCAGCTGAAATTCCAATTCAGGAAAATTCTGCCAATGTATTTCAATGTAAAAAAACAACAACTTTGGGCTATATTAAGTAAGAAAAATAACCTATGATAACAATATTGTAATAACAATAATTACATAGGTTCTATCTGTTGTTGTTGTTGTTCTTCTTCTTCTGGCTGCTCCCGTTAGGGATCATCGATATTGCATATTTGATTTGGCACAGTTTTTAATGTAGGATGCCCTTCCTGATGCAACCAATTTTATCCAGGCTTGGGACCAGCACTGGGAGTGCATTGTCGTGTGTAACCTCAATGGCTGTTTTTTTTTCCCTGGCCTGGAATCGAACCCAGGCCACGGTGGAGAGAACGCTGTGGCCTAACCACTAGTCCTCCACGGACCAAACAGGTTCTATCTGTACTGTTGGCGTTCCATCTAACACTGTAAAAGGTTGTTTAGTTTGTCTCCAATGGCACAGGGTTTTCTTTTCAGATAGCAGAACCACTTTTGAGAACTAAGAACCTTTAACTATACTAAAACCCTTGAGGAACCCTTGTGTATCTGTATGTAACACCCCAAAATGTTCCTCAGTTTGTTCCTCTTGGAGAACCCTGTCCAATGAACATTAAAACAACTGTTTTCTCATTCTGATAAGGGTCTATGTACATTCTCAAGGCTCCTTTATTATAGTTAAGGGGTCTTAGTTCTTGAAAGTGGTTCTGCTCTCTGTGCTGTAGTTTGTATTTTTTTTCTAGATGTGTAAAAATTGTTTAAAAGAAAAAAAACTTTAGAAATACTCTGTTGCAGTTATATTGCCATGCAGTGGATCTGGCTACTTCCTTCTCTTCAGATTTCTGTTTCCTGTTTCTGGCCCAGAAACGAACACCGAGCCACAACAGCGCTGCTTAACCCCACCGCTTTCCCACTAAAATGATAACTCATAAGGCATTAATAATTTGAATAAATGGGAACCGGTCAGTTTGGGGCAAAGGGGAGATGTGCCAATGTTCTTAATGCAGTTGCAATTGATTGTGAAAGGTAGCAGAGGTGGCAGAATTACACACTGCTCCTTTAACTATTTATTTTGCAATTTATGAAGATAAATATGTCAGAACAATTGTTAAAATAAGTGAATACCCCAAGAAAGGTAAGAAAATTATATGTACTAAAAAGAAAAAAATGAAACCTGCAGAAGGTGCCCGAGTTGCACTCAAAAGAATTTAAATGTAAATAATTATGTAATAAAAATAATATTACTATAATGTAGTAATAAAGTGTTGAATTTATTATATCATTATTTTATTTTTACTACTTTTATTTTAATAACTGAGCTGTTTATTCAGTCGGCTTCTTGTGTTGTGTGCCATATTGTGTTCCTGTGATCACACAGAAGAGCTAACACAGCATCTCTACTGCTAACATAAAGTTCTCCATTCCTCTCTGTCTCCTCTCAGGTGTTTTAGCCAATGACTTTTTCTCCACTCATGATGATGAGGTCTCAGACAGCTGGAGCTCCCAACTCACCCCCCACCTTTCTTACAACGCTCAGGCTGACCCGGAGATGGATGGCTTGGCCGGTGAGGGTCCAGAGAGCTTAGCGTTCATCCGCCCGGCACGCTCACTCATCTCAGATGAGGTCCTCGAGGCTCTGCGCACCTCCGACAGGAAAGGCAGGGATGTGGTGGTGGGCCTGTCCAACGCCTGCTGCAAGTGGGGCTGCAGCAAGAGCGAGATCAGCTCCCTGTGCTAAAACAGACTCTTCCCTTCCAGCTCCATTCGTCCATGCGTGTCCATCTCAGAATGTAGTGTTGATGTTTGCTGTTGAGATGGTGTGTTAGGTGGCCTAATTTGAATACAGCAGCTGGGGTGTAATGTATTAAAATTTATGCAAGTGTGGTGTGTCTCTGAAAGCAAACGTTTCTCTGTGTCTTACACTCTGCCCTGCCCTGATTTTCCCAAATAAATAAAGTTTCCTTTTGCAATACAGTTTATTGCCATGTGATTATTAGCATTGCAGGAGCATCTGAGGATAAGTGTGGCCTTGTTTCAATGACATAGTTGGAAAGACACTTTGTCTGAGCTTTCTCAGTTTGCTGTCTTCATTTGATTCTGAGCGCTGCAAGATGGTGATTAGTTTTCTCTTTCGCTTTATGGTCCACGGATGATCCAACCCTCAGAAAGAACTTTGCCCATGATCCGATGGCAACGCCTATATGACCAACCAGGCTGAATGACAGACTGCAACTTTAAAGAAACAGTTTAGCTAAAAATGAAATGCACATGATTTACCCCCTTATCGTAAATGTAGTCAGTCAGGCAAGGCAAGTTTGAAATTTACTTTTTAAAATTTTGTACTGGAGCCACAAGACAACAAGCACTAATTTATCTTCAGGTACCTGGAGAAAACCCAGGTGGACACAGAGTGAAAGCCAATTTACTGACTTGTCACTAGATATGTCAAATATTTAGACCCCTTTACTACTTTATTAAAAAAAAAGAGCCCAGCGACAAATCTAGCAACTTTTTGAGCAGACATTAACGACTGTTCTGCATGCGATACCGCTTACGTAAGCTGCTGTTCTCAACAACCAATCACTGATCACCATTGTTCCCAACAACCAATCACTGATCA
>JAKKZN010000026.1:13201073-13216129 GCA_033441825.1 Pangasius elongatus | reverse complement strand
ACCTGAGGGAGAGGACGCAGTGGGGCTGAGCTGCACAAACACTTCATCTATAAATCATCATCATCATCATCATCATCATCCAGTGCGCCGTGAAAACCGGGCACCAGCAAACTGTTAATAATAATAATAATAATAATAATAATAATAATAATAATAATAATAATAAGCGGGTTAAATAATTTTTAAAAAACTATCAAAATAAAAAATGAAGCCCAAGCAGCCCAATTCAAAAGTTAACACAAATGAATAACTCGCGAGATGTTATTCCACCTTAACAAATTTAAATTCAAATCAATTAATCTAAATCATTTTAAGAAGAAAAAAAAAAAAACTCGGCGTATTTTTTTTAGGCTAATTTCATTTAAAAAAAAAAGTTTTGCCTCAAAACTCGAGATGAACCTTATTTATAAATAAGATGATCATGATTTAAAGCCCAGGCTCCATCCTCAGCACTCAGGCCTAATATTTACTCCAGCTGTGATCATAACTTCATTTACTGAGCGTGATGANTATTATATTATATTATATTATATTATATTATATTATATTATATTATATTATTTTGGGCTTCAGGACAGCATGCAGCTCAGAGAAGTGCAGCCTGGAACATTAATTATCCTGCTAACAAAATCATCCTGGCTGCTATAAAACCCTTCAAAACACAACAAAACAAAATAAAAGCTCGACTTGTCCTTTAGGATCAATCAGAAATATAAACAGAGTCTTAATCACCTCATTTCACACTCCACTAATCAAGAGGACTTCACACACTAATCGCCCGTTCACACACACTCTGCTGCTCTCAAAACACAGGGCTCAAAGTTTTCATCATTTTTTTGGAGGGTTGTAATCATCGAAACTCGATTTTGTTTTGAAAAACACGGCCACTGATACTTTCAGTAATAATCAGCATTGATATTTTACACGTGTTATTAATATTGTATAAACTCTTTTAACTTTTTTATTCCTAGACTTAAAAAACTAATATTAATGCCAAATTACTTAGATAATATTTCAATTTTTTTAAATTGGTTTATAATTTTAACTCCTATTTTAGTATTTAGTGTCTAAATTTTAGTGATTAATTTAAAACATTTTAAAAGCAGAAATGCCTTTTTTTTTTTTTGGTAAAGTTCAGACCCTCGTTAATGAGCACAGAAGCTTAAACATAAGTCTGAACAGTTATAAAACTCAGCTAGGAAATATGAAACATCTGCACGTTCACATCTACATTTTTTTTTCAAATTGTTTAATAAATACTAATTTAAGTTGTGTTATTTTTTGGTAAAAAAAAAATAAACGTATTTTTTATTATATAGTATAATATAGTATAAGACTGGTCTTACTTTTATTTTATTTATTTATTTTTTTAAGGGGACACTTTCATTTTTTCCTGTATAGAAATAAGATAAATGAAGTAAAAAAGTCAGACGGCTGTAAATGTTGAGACTCGGGTGGAATCAGCTCTCGGGTGAAGCCGAGGCTGCTGTGTGAAATGATTTGGGACCTGAACTCGTTCCTCAGGTTCTGTTATGGCGGAGTTAGTGCTAATGTTTTAAAGACAAAAGTCGGGTTAAGTGGCATGGTGCGCTTTTCATTCCCGCGCGCATTCGTATGGATCAGCCCCATTAGGAGCGCGCGGATAGCGAATACACCGCGAGACGAGCTCTACCCCAATGCAAATCAGCAGCAACTGTGCAAACGATCCGTCTTAGCCATTTAGATTAGACTCAGAGGGGACTCCATTTACAGCGAGAAACCTTCTCGACTCTGTAAACGAGTCAACCCCCAAAACCCAAACTCACCGCGCGGCTTTACGCATGCGTTACGAGCTGCAGAAACAATGACACATTTGCACTAATCATTCGGGGAAAAAATGCACATTTGCAGACCGAAGTGTATTCACAAACTAGCAAATGTTTCTGTCAAGAAGTTGCATATCGCACAGCTGGTTCCTGATGAGGGAAAGAAAACAGTGCAATTAACTTGAACACAGGCCGATTTTAATCAGAGGCATCCTGACTGTTTCTGATCAGGTGATGAACGAATAAAGTCGTTCTACAGCAGCGAGTAACTCGCGCGACAGTAAAATGTCTCTTACCTGGAGATCTTCCTCGCGCGTATCCACTTTCTGTAAAATATCCACGAGGCTGGCGGCGCCAAATGAGCAAAATGTTTGTTTACAGGTAAAAAACAAATTAGAGAAAGAAAAAAAACAGCGTGAACCCGAACACCAGAATACTCCTTGGCCTTTAAAAAAAAAGAGCAAATGCCCCAATCTGCTGTCGCATCCGCGCGCGGTGCTGAAGATGACTGCCAATGTTGTCGAATTGAGATTGATCACTTTTTTGGTGCGTTGTCCCGGCTATGAGTAAAAGCTTACCTGCGGGACCGCCCGCCTCAGCCAATCACAGAGCGCGCACTTCCTTACGGCCGAGAGCGCTGCCCAATCACGAGCGAGAGAGGCATTCTTTCATTGTGACGTCACGGTGACCTGCCGCGCGAATTGAGCGGGTCTCTGCGCAAAAAAAAAAAAAAAAAAACAAGCTCAGCAATCCGAATACACTTTTTATTTATTTAAACTCATTAAGCTGATGGGTTGTTGTTATACATCAAAAAATACACACACACACACACACACACACACACAATATTCACGGGTTTAAATACTGATATATTACGCAATCAGATGTTTCATTTAGATCATTTTAAGGAAAAAAAAACTTTCACTGGTAATAAAAACCTATTACAGGCCCCAAAACATGCTGTGTGTTAAAAAAATACTAAAATAAAAATTTCAAGTTTTTTTTTAAAAAAAAGTCTTATTATTTTATTTCAAAAGAAAAAAAAATAAAAAATCTCAAAACAAATCAAGCCGCAAAATATATAATGAATTGGTGTGAATTGCTTTCACTGAAAAAGTGTCTTAATGAGTCCCTGCCTGCGGGACTTTCAAAAATAAATAAATAAATAAATAAATAAATAAATAGAAATAAACCCTAAAATTTAAAATCTAAATTTTACGCAAATTTCGCTCTATTTCTAAAAGAGAATTATCACACCCCGAACGCTTCTGCTTCTTGTTTTAGAAGAACAGCGAGCACGCGCACTTTATACCCTGAATAAACTTTTATTTAATCATTTTAACTGTGTTTCGTTTGGGTTATTAATCATAAGTCTGTCTTACACAAGTGTTGATCATCAGACTGAGCTTCTGCGCCGTGGAGTTTCCGTGACACTGGAATTTGAAATGATAATTTACATTTCAGTTGGAGTCCATATCATCCAGAAAGTGTGTGTAGAGAATATGACACACTTCCCATGGCACATGGCACTCATCAATTCTTTATCATCTACACTAACTACATTGTGCGCAAATGGAGGGAAAAAAAAATCCAAAAACACATAAAAAACATAATGTTTGTGTTCATGTTAGGGGAAATGAGCGTTAAGGAGTGTGGAATGGATATGTCCGTGTATAAAGATATCTGAGCAGCATTAAGCTATTGTCCCGTGTGTGTGTGTGTGTGTGTGTGTTTGTGTGTAATCCCGGAGTTTCCTCCGCGCGTAAAGCCGCTAAAGCCCCGGCCTGGGATTGGCCACTGGCCTCCTCAAGCACCCTTTTACTTCTGCTCGTAAAATTGTCTGCACTTATTAAAACGACGATGCATAAAATCCCCGGGCTAAATCCCCGAGTTTATCGGCGAGCATGAGGATAGGTTTATCTTTACACACCCTCCTCTTCCTCTCGGTGGCTGTCAGCCAGCTGAACACCTGCGGAGACGCGCGGAGGAACAAATCCATTACCGCCGCCGAGGTTTCGCCCTCTAACGCGGAACAGCTCGCACTTTACAGCAGCACGAGCCTGGGAAGAGTCGCACAGACTTCTGGGACAATAGAGGAGGCAGGAAAATAAAACAACCTGCGCCTTTTAAAAAAAGCCGAGCAGCAAACTTTTCCTTTTCCTTTTTTTCTTTTTCCGCCAGCGGTGCCTGTGACACAGGTAAGACGCACACACTCTTCACACCGTGCCATGCTTTGCCACTTTTTAAAGTTAATATCAGTAGATGTTAGGCTGTAGGTCAGTGCACCGTGTGTGTGTGTGTGTGTGTGTGTGTGTGTGTGTGTGTGTGTGTGTGTGTGGAAAATACAGAACAAGCTGTACATGGAGCGCAGGAAAGGACCTGGTGCTTTAGGCACGAAACAGCAGCCTGATGAATGAGTTACTGCTGTTCGTTATTTTTAACGCGTGCAGCACAAAGAGTTGTCAGTGTACAACGCAGCGTTTATTCCCTTTTTATATGAAACGCAATAGTTCATTACAAAACCGCAAAATAAACAACTTCCTCTGCTGAATGAGCTGATTTTGCACGCGCTCTAATTAAACTGCAAAACTGCAATGAACAATTTTGCACCTTCTTAAATAAGTCTCTGTTAGGCTCAAACGTCAGTCTAGGAGTGTATTGGTAAGCTAATGTAGTGACATTTCAATACACACACACACACACACACACACACACACACACACGGATGAGGCTTTAATTTGGTTTGTGTAAAGAGCCCTGTTTTACTCCAAATCACAACTGGCTCGAATTAACATAATGAACGAGGCGCAGATACGGCGCGCGCGCGCGAGCTTGTGTGTGTGTGTGTGTGTGTGTTGGCCTGAGTGTGTATTCGCAAGAAAGATGGTGTGTCCGACACTCAGCGAATGCGAGTCACTTCAAAAAGTGGCAAATAAAATGAAAAAAGTTACAACAGTTAAGAGGTTAAACAGTGATAAATTATGGCTACTTCCGGCCAAAGGAATTATAGCGAAGGGTCGCGTCCCAAACTGCTTAGTGCCGTACTAAATAGTATGTCAAAACAGTACAGGAGTTATTTTAGCGTTGTAGAACATCCTGCTTGGAGATTTCTGCACTTCCGCCTCACTGCCTGGTGCTGTGCATGAGGTCACCTGGACACCCTAAAGATTTACTCTTCCCCAAAAACACACAAGTCTCACTCTTTCTGCAGTGGAGAATCAGATACTGGAGACTTGTACCCAAGTACCTACAGCTGGGGTCATAAGTTTACACACGCCTTNCTGCCCCGAATAAGTTATTTCACATAACAGATATTTATATATAGTCCACAAAACACTAATAATACCTGAATTTACACAAAGGAACCAAAAGTCTTAATACTGTGTGTGTTACCTGATGATCAGTGACAGTTTTTATGTTTTGTGATAGTTGTTCACGAGTCCTTATTTGTCCTGAGCAGTTACACTACCCACTGTTCTTCAGGAAAATCCTCCAGGTCCTGCACATTCTTTACTTCTCCAGCATCTGCTCCAACAGCAGCTCTATGATGTTGAGATCCATCTTTTCACACTGAGGACAGCTGAGGGACTCAGACACGACTATTACAAAAGGTGCAAACATTCACTGATGTGCAAGAAGGCAACACGATACATTAAGAGCCGGGGAGGGGGGGGGGGTGTAAACTTTTGAACAGGACGATCGGTGGAAATTGTTATTATTTTGTCTTCTGGGAAAACATGTATATATCTTATGTAGCTTCTGAAGGACAGTACTAAATGAAAAAAATCAAATCTTTAAACAAATGAACTGTTTACAGCAGTCAAATGTGCAGAAGATGCTGGAGAAGTAAAGAATGTGCAGGACCTGGAGGAGTTTTCGCTATATAAATAAACTGAACCGGATGATGACGATCTGCTCTGATGACACATTAGCACAGCCGACGCGGTCGAATTCTGTCGTAAGTCAACAGAACGAATGTCGTAAGGAACAAAAGTGAGCTCCGCCCCTAACCCTAACCTTCATACAGACTTCATACAGAGCGACGTACTCGGTACTCGGTCACCATACTAGTGTCTCTATCCATATTTCTATAATGTACAATGGTCTCGTGGAGGAAAATCGTAAAATTGAGTATTGTGTAAGTTTGTCAAGCACAAGACTAGCTGACGTTAGCTTGCATGTATCGTCTGGCGACTCGAGCATTTGTTAGCTAGCCAATTTCGCTTGCTAGATTAGGCTGTTTATTTGACAGAATTTGGTGAGGCGAGTAAAATGACATTTGTTTTGTTTTTTTTTTAAATGGAGTGATACGTTTGAAAATCAGAGTGTGTCATGGAAAGAAAGAGATGGTAAGGATGGAAAATCGACAAGTTGCGAATACCACGGATCGCAGCATTAGCGTGTACTCCACTGGAGAGCCTCACTAGTTCTGTAACATATATAATCATACAAGTTTATACACTCTTAAGAATGACCCATAAGATTCCTTAAAGTATTCTTCTTTGCTCCTATTATTATGATGATAGCGTTCGGACAATTGCTTATTAGCATAATGTGAACTCTTGATGTAAATTATTGGTGTCATGTTTATAAAGAGCCATTGCAGGATTTATTTATTGCAAAGGAACATATACAATGTACAAATGATAATATATTTACTAGAAGACTTGAACTCTGCACAATTGGAGAAAGCATATTTCGCTAATTTGCTAAGGTTAGCTAAGCAATGCTTCATTCATTTACGCTGTTTTCTTCGCTAATGCCAGATCAGACTAGCATCGATTCCAGTAGCTAAGATAATTGGCTAGGCAGCAATTCAAGTTCTAGCTAAAGGTACATAGGTACATATCATATTATATGATATTTTGCTTCTGAAGAGTTTGTTAGCAAGCTGCATGGCGCTAGTCATGCACCCGAGCAGCAATCTTACAGAGACCGAATGATGTTTTCAGTTTTTTACGTTTTAATAGTTGAGAACATTTAAAAGTGGCAAATATTTGCCTCTGAACTCAGGATATTTTTTGGCTTTCCACTTTTAATTGCGTAGGATTTAACACATTATCTACAGTGTACTGACACTTCAGTATAATTTCTCAGTACTTTGTCCTCTCCTGTGTGAGGCAGACCAGAGACCAGCTCAGATGAACATACCGTAGCTGAATTATGATGCGGATGATGCAGAGAGGATGAGGACGGACATCTTTCGCTTTACATTATAGTAGTTTTGGGTCCATTTTGGAGGGATCCAGCCCTGGTTACGGCTCTCAGATTGCCTGCTTTAGAAATTCCATCACATCTTAGAGTATACACACGCTGGCACGTTGTGAAGCAAGTAAAGAAAAAACTTTGCAATAAGAGTTATTAACAAATTCATTCAAAAAAAGTAAGAATCACTGAGAAAACTAAAAAGAAGACATCGCTAGAAAGACGAACATCTGAACTTTGTGCTACTGCAGCATACGCTCTAGCTAGCTAATCATCTTCTTGCTAATCGGCTAATTAACCTGACAGATGCTAAATAAAGAAATATGAACACATGATGTCTGTATTTGACACAGAGCTATACTTGCAGTGCATTATGGGAACAGGGCACTGTGGTGCATGCTGTTGTAGGAAAATAATCATCAATGGGGTGGTGATATACGACTTGACACCAAGCAGAATTAGCGTTACTGACCCAAAGTAGGTTATTTTCTATTAACGGCATGTCTGGAGGTGTTTTGTATTTATTAAAGAACAATATGTTGTACTTTTTGTCCATTTATAGTTAAATTTGACGTTGTGAAATGTTCCTGAGACAAGTTAGTTCCTGTTCTCACTTACGTTATAGCAGCTATAAACCGCTGTTCCCTCACCAGCCTCTCCTTATTCTCGCCGCTGAAGATAACAAGACAAAAATGCAGCTTGTCAATGTTACCGCAAAGTGTAAAGGCCATCTGTCTGTCACACTGACACTGGAGACTCCTTCCATAAATGCTAAATAAATGTCTATTTTAATCCGTTTACAAATCCACGCGAATGAGCGGTCACATATTACAACGCGTGCTTTAATATAGACCTATGATTTGCAGTTGCATTACACTACTAGAAAATTAATCAACACTTTCTGACCAATCAGAAATGAGAATTCATCAGAGATGTGCCATTGAATAATATTTATATTTGATATGATACCATATCATTTTTTATTTAATACTCGCCATATGCACACCAGCCAACACCAAGCAGCATTTAAAGAGCCTGTGATTAGATTATCTCTCACATATATGTTTATTACCATAACGCCTTCCAGCCTGGGATTGATCCCTATAGACATAACACCAATAATACTGTCCATTACATCACATTACGCTAATGAACAACTGTCCATCCATTAGCATCATTTTGCCTTCATATAATATTTGACATAGTGTTTTGTCCCATCTTAGCAGCTTTAATCGGTGTTGTACTTGATGTCTGATGACAGATATGTGGGGTGAGTATCATGATCAGTTCTGCTCTTCCGGGAGGCTCTTTCACATCCAAATGTGCTGCAGCTCGAGAACAATCCAGAACAATCATCACATGCAAATACGTCATTTAAATATTTTCTTCCTCTGATCTTTGCAGACTCTTAAAAAAGAAGCTTTCCTTGTCGTTGTGTTGGTAACTTTAACTTTCGTATCTTTCATTATTCACGTAAACGTGGTTATAGTGTACCTTGGACTGTAGTCACCTTGTAAAGTAAAGATTTGATTGTACACGACACGCAGCTTTCTAAGTAACAGTTACATAACAAATGTACGAAATGTGTACGCTTGATGATACCGCCCGAGTGACAAGACAGGTACACTGTAGTACCTTTTACTCAGAGAGTGAATGTGATGATTGTATACTTATTCCTTGTGTATCACCTGCAACACGTCCGCTAACTACACATACAAATTGACCTCTATTTTTAATAATAAAGCAAGACTCAATACAGTACTATACTGGATGAGCTGATTCAGCACTGTATATGATAAATCAGCACCGTAGAGTACATTTCAGGGTCAACTTTGTACAGTGCTAACTGAGCAACACATAATTCAGTACTGTAGGAATCAGTTCAACACATATGATGTTGTTAATTCAAAAACATAAGGTCGTCTACAGCTGATTAGCAGCAAAAGGTTTGCACAGTCGAAGTCTCTACAGAGAGAGTTGCGTCGCTTCGCCTACAGTCGCTTGGGTTTGATGCCTTACACCTTCGTTCTGATTCCACTCTGCATTAAAGTCGGAAATTTCGTAATCACAAGGTGAACACACACGAATGCAACCACAGTCTCGTCATTAGCGCTCAGAAACTTGTGCTTCTCTATGAGCTCTGACTTGGGGGGGGGGGGGGGAGGGGGGGGGGTATGCGACGTCTACATTAGACAGTAAGATTTAAGTAGGAATTTTGCATGTTAACACTTCAGTTGTGTTCATTTTCAAAAAATCAACAGAGGTTTTCTAATGCTAGCCCATTTTCCCGACTAATGCTAGTCCATTTTCCTGACTAATGCTAGTCCAATTTCCCGACTAATGCTAGTCCATTTTTCCGACTAATGCTAGTCCATTTTCCCGACTAATGCTAGTCCAATTTCCCGACTAATGCTAGTCCATTTTTCCGACTAATGCTAGTCCATTTTTCCGACTAATGCTAGTCCATTTTTCCGACTAATGCTAGTCCATTTTTCTGACTAATGCTAGTCCAATTTCCCGACTAATGCTAGTCCAATTTCCCGACTAATGCTAGTCCATTTTTCCGACTAATGCTAGTCCATTTTTCCGACCAAAACCACTCAAACATGCACCACATCTTAATCGCCACCTCTGAACCCGTACGAAAGAGCCTCCAAGGAATGCCTGAAGGCAACATCTGACCTAGTTTACACGTCAAAAGTGATGTAACAAAGACACAACTCGCTAGTTACAACGGAAGAACTGCTAATTATTTGCATGTCTCAATATATAGCTATACGCAAGACATCAAACTTGTTTCTGTCCATCCTAAAAGAGGCCTGGAATCAGCCGTCATGGCTGCATGGCTCTCGGAGGAGCTTAAACCTGTGGTTAGATTGTTGAGTCTCATGCACCCTTTTTCTTTCCACGTGTTCTTGTATCTTCTCCAAATGACAACTGTTTGAGATTTGCCAGATTTAGAAACATGCTTTATGAATGATCTGTGTTTTCAAACGCATCTAGATGACGTAGCGTGTTAAGTGTTAAGTCAAAAACCAGAACCATGTGTTTAATAACCTTAATAATCCAATCCGAAATGATTTTAACAGTAAAAGAGAGTGCAGTAGTGAATAGTTAATAAAGACATATTTCATTCAGCACTGTGCAGGTATTGATCCAACACAGCAGGAGTGAATTTAACACCGTTCGTACTGAACACTATAGGATTTAATTCAACACTGTAAACACTGTGCTGAAAAATAACTACTGAAAAGGTATCCGGAGAATCGGAGCTACTGAAAGATGAGGAACAGGTTGTGTGTGTTCGTGTGTGTGTGTGTGTGTGTGTGTGTGTGTGTGTGTATGTGTGTGTGTGCACGGTGGGGCAGTAAACGAGAGGGGAGTACATGGCTGTCAATCACAGAGCTGCGTCCCGCCTCCCTCATTAAGAGGGTAAATACAGGGGAGGGGAAGAAAGACTGTGGAGCAAATACGACTCGGGAGGAGAAACCAGATATGCATGCGCACACACACACACACACACACACACACACACACACACACACACACACTTACTGATATAGGTGTAGCTTCATACACCTCACCTTCAAGGAAACTTGTCCTGGTCGGACAAAACCACCCTCCATTTCTCTCTCTCTCTCTCTCTCTCTCTCTCTCTCCCTCCCTGGCATTTGCTCTTGGGGAATCAGGTTAAAACTTGCATATCTCCTTCTCTCTCTCTCTCTCTCTCTCTCTCTCTCTCTCTCTCTCTCTCTCCCTCTCTCTCTCTCTCTCTATGCGTTTCACTGGTTACCATGTGAGCCTCGCACAGCCGCACAAGAATGTGCAGGTTCAGATCTCTCTGACCCGCCCTCAGAAAGCTCCGAAAGAGAGAGAAAGGGAAGAAAGAGAGAGGGATTAAGACTGAGAGGGAGAGTGTGTGAGAGAAAGAAAACTGATTTACAAATGTGACTGTTGTCAGGGTCTCTCTCACAACCCTTCTTCCAGTGGAAGTGCAAGAGAGAGAGAGAGAGAGAGAGAGAGAGAGAGAGAGAGATTACACCATCTTGGCTGGCTTGATATCAATCCAGGAGCTGAAACACTAGATGGGAAATGTGCTTCTGATTTCTAACAGAGGAGTGTGTGTGTGTGTGTGTGTGTGTGTGTGTGTGTGTGTGTGTGTGTGAGCGCGCTCAGTCATTCAACAGAGCAGAAATCCATTTCTCCTTCAGCCAGGCCTGCAATTGCTCTCTCCTTATCTACACCAACAGCGGCTCTGCAGTTGGTGCCGTGTCCAGATACATCCAGTACGAGTGAGACAAAATTACTGGTGAAGTGTTGGATTTTACACACACACACACACACACACACACACACACACACACACACACACACACACACAATGGCGTAGCTATAATTTCCTTTTGACATGGGCTAGTTCTAAGTCTAGGCTAGCTTGCAAGCATTATATTTTAGAGACATTATAAGAATATTTGTGTTGATCTTTCTGTAGCTATATGTTGTAGCAATGTTGTGGTAGTGTTTAAAAATGTTATTTTAAACCATCAGAAAACTTAATATGTAAAAATTTTTAGTAAGCTACATTTCTATTTCAATTTTTTTTGCTAACCTTAACTTAAATATTTGCTGATTTTGAATTTCTAGAATGTTATGTTTTCTTTATATTTATGTTTTTTAGTATGTATGGCAGAATCAAATGTATTTTACTGAGAAAAAAAAAACAGAATTTGTTTTTTTTATTTTTCTTAAAAAACACTGAAAAATCGGACATTGCAGGACACGATCGTGTAAACTCTGTTTGCTTTAATAGTGTGATTCAAAAATTAGAATAATGAACGAGGAACATGGAAAACTAACCCATGGACAAAAGACATGAATGCATGGTAAGACTTCGCGACAAGTCATAGAAACCCCAACGTACATGCAGACACACTAATCAGGGAGTGACACGGAACAGGTGAACACAATCAGGTAGCAAAGCAATAACAGGACAGGGTCAGAGACAGGACTAGAATAAAAGCCAAAACATAAGTACGTGGCACTTGTAGGAGAATCTGAGAGAGACATTTGTCATTGAAATGTAGCTAGACACAAACAAGCTTACAACATAACTTTTAACACTTACACATACTTTCACATGAAATGTCTTGCCACAAGAAACAAATTGGGAGTTGTTGCGGAAAAATCATTTTACAGTGCGAAATGGGAGGAGCATTACGATGAGGATACAATGACATCATCAGCTATGTAGGTCTCTATATGTGTTAGCTAAGACGTAACCCAGCTTAGCCATGCTACAGTCAAGACCAGCTACAGTTAGTAGACTAGCAAGCTGCAATGTTTTCATCATTTATCAGACTAATTAGTTCTTGTTCTGTTTATTTGTTTATTTGTTTGTTTGTTTGGCTTTTTCTAGTCACCCAAAATCGGGGATTTCTTAGGCTTCCCGGTTGCTTTTTTTAAATACACATATTTAACATGGACCTGACTGAAGATTCTCATTATGAGATGGTGTATTAAATTTATAGCCATAAACGCCTCTAAAAAAAATAAAATAAAATAAAGCATCAAATCTAAGATCCCATGGCTACCTTGACTTCCTACTTTAAATGTTTTCTATCATGTTGTTTTGTCAGTGTAGCAATTTTAATATCACCATGGCTGACTCCTGTAGTAAAGTCATTACCCTTAGATTTAAAAATAGCCCTTCATTTTCTTCTAAATGTTATCAGCAAAAAAAAAAAAAAAGGAGCCTTAAATCCTGACCAGATTAACTGATATCAAATCGGCAGATTACGATCCAATCTACTCATTACAATATGAAAACACACACATATAGAATAAACAGGTGTTAGATTCCTAAACCTGTGCTAATTACAGTTTATTGATTACAAAGCGCCGTCTTTATCAGGAGCTCAGCGGAATCGCCACGGCAACCCGTGGGCCGCCAAGGTGGGTCAAAATCAATCAGTCGGCATTAGAGGTTTGAAAAGCTTACGTGACATATGGACGTAGCCACTGAGCTAGCAAGGCGCCGAGGGACCGACGGCCACAGAATGGGCGATTGGAAACCCTTTATAGGGACGTTATAGCGGAGCAATCTGTTTCATTCACAGCCGAATTCTCCCAATACGTTATTGTCTGTCTAACGTAGGACGGCCATAGATAACACGTTCCGGCATGCTAATTCTTCTTATTTCAGAAGACTTTTATTTTTTCGCCTGATTTGGAAAAAAATGAGACAGAATACAAAGCTGGATATAAATGCAAAATCTTTTTTTTTTTTTTTTTTTTTAGGTTTCTCCAGGAAACACCGTTGAAATCCAGAGCTGGTCTCCAATTACATGGTCACAATTATCAAAGGTATCCATACTTACAGAAACAAGACAGCAGGACTGAATAGGAGCTAGCTAACTCGAGCTGGTAAACAAGTAGACTATGGATATTTCTGAATAGTAAGAATATGCTTGTGTACCTGGGAAGAATGTTTGAACAAACTAGCAAAGATTACCCCGAACATGCCTTTAGTGCCAGCAGATTACTGTCAGCTTACAGTTATCGCTAACTAGCTAAATTTCTTGTTAGGTATTGGTTGAACAAATATTTGATGGATGTTAAAAAAAGAAGTGAAAGCTCACAGTGCTAAGTTGCCTCGTCTGCCTTGTATCGCTTTGTCTTTGCATATAAATTATGGTTCTTTTAATTGATGTTCATTGGCAAGTCACTGATATCTGGGCTGGATGAAGATCATTTTGAGGTCTTCTGTGGTCGAAATGGAAGATGTTCACAGGAAGGAGGTATCAAGGTATCAAGCGGGGAGAAGAAAATACAACACTAAACGAGATTGTTTAGCGAGAAATGAAAACATAGAGCAAAAAACGAGGAATGAAGGAGGAAGAGAAACTCAGAACAACTGAGACAACTTGAAGAGTCTTTAAAAAAAAAGGACATGCAAGTCTTTGCAAAGAACGAGTGTAATCTAGGTCTAAAACAAACATTAATATTATTATTACAGCTAGTCACAGATCATATAGCTCAAATAACTCATTCAACTTGAGCAGACAGGCGTGAAGAGAAAATGGAATAAACTGCGAGTGAAATAAACCCTCTTGCCTTAAGGACCAGTCATTTCTCCTTTTTTTTCCAGATCAAGCCCTATTGACTGAGTAATTCTCCACTGCTTTTGTTTGCATTTCTTTTCCTGACAGCGCTCAGGACCCATGCCAAGGCGAGAACCAAACACACAAATATAATATGTTTGCTATCAGAGAGGCCATGCCACTGGCAATAAAGAACAACCACAGACTTATTGTGCCAGTTAAAGCTTGGATTACGGAGCTTGTGTAAGCTTGGATTTGACCCCAGATGGATACACGTGGATACCAAACAACACATGCATATGAATTCTGTATGCTAGATACAAACTTGTTGGGACATACCCAAGTCTTCTTAGAGCGTGTAGCAAAGCGATGCTAATCCTAGCCGTGAGAAATGAAAACAAAATGCATGCAAACGATATCCAACAAACAGAAGCTCGAGTGCTTGTTGTTTTGCCACACGTTGCAGTCTTTGAGAGGATCTCCCAGCGGATATTTAGATCTCGATTGCATACAAACGCCGCACGTGCTTTCTGTAAATACTAGACAACAGCTGTGTAGGTGGTGCGCTGAATGACCATTTAGGTTTCTGTGTATGCGCTCACTCGCACTGTCCTCGACATAAAACGCTAATTAATCTGATTAACACTGAACACTGAACATTATAACACCAGTTGCTTATTTCAAAACACAACCTTTCCCAATTATAAATAAATGAATAAAATGATTGTATTATATTACGCACCATACGCTACACTACACGGTTGTATTGCATCGTGTTGTTATAGTACGCTATACACCTCTACAATATACTACACTATATTACACTAAACCCTACACAGTATAGTGCGCCGTACACCACATCACCCCATACGTTATTCAATATAGTCCATTATTCACTATACACTACAGTACAGTATAATCTGTTACTCTAGGCGTTATTCAATAT
>JAKKZN010000026.1:13185661-13200973 GCA_033441825.1 Pangasius elongatus | reverse complement strand
CACTTGGATGGGTTAAATGCAGAGCACAAATTCCGAGTATGGGTCACCACACTTGGCCACAAAGTCACTTCCACTTCACTTCCATAAGATACGCCATATTACTATATATAACATCAGTCTTATTCAGGGTGGCTGCCGGTTTTCACTGCAGCCAATCAGGAGCCACGCCTGATCCTGCCTGTTTAATCAGTCGATCCTCTCTTAACTGTTAGGTGTGGCTGTAATTTGGCAGGAATGAAGCCAGCAGCCACACGGACGCGTTGTGGCGAAGGCTGAAGCCCCCTGTTACAGAATATACAACATATATTACACTATATACCATGTAATATATTACAGAACATTAACGTGTGTAATATATTTATTGTTTGGAAACAAAACAATTTTGAGCTAAATTAATAAGTCAATATCAACATATATATATATATAAATAACTTCATATCAATTCCAAAGCTATATAGATTTAACCATATTAGTTTATATCCCTATTTATCTCACTTTAAACTAGTTAAATTCATAACTAATTAATAAATAATTACGTATTAATATATAAAGCCACACAATGCTTGGATCAGAACACAATATCCGTATGCCCTCGTGTTGTTATACAACATTTCTTCCTTTGATCACGTTATAAAAGTGTGAGTAATTGGCCTGTATGCATTTTCCTCGTTTGTTAATCCTCCCTGATTGTGCGACATTCTCTATACAAATAAAACTTATTATTAAGATATGATTAAACCCACTCTGCACACGCTCCTCTTTGTGCACTGGAGGAAATATTAAAGGATACAACTTCCTTTTTAATCCGCCAAGCCCCCGAAAAGCCCTTTAAAACCCCGCGCCTGCCCCCCCACCGCTCCCTTCATCCACCTAAAAACTGGAGAACTTCACGTGCTTTTGTCGTTCGGTTTTATTGCGCTTTGCCCTGTTTGCTTTAGATAACAAATCTGCGAGTCGCCTTCAGGGGAAAGGGAGCATTACAAATTAATCCCGGGTTTAATAAGTCCAGGACTAAGCCAGGGTTTTTTTTTTTCTCTCCATGGGAGCGAAAGACAGAGAGAGAGAGAGAGAGAGAGAGAGAGAGAGAAAGAGAAGGAGGAGGGGGTTGGAAAAGAAGAAAGGAAAGAAGAAGGCAAAGAAATATATTAAAGTCTGTGATCACAGCCAGCTTTTCTTGTTTGTCGCCCCCCCCTCGTCTCTCTCTCTCTCTCTCTCTCTCTCTCTCTCTCTCTCCCTCTCTCTCTCTCTCTGTTTAATCCTCTCCTCCATAATCCAATTTGTCTATCGAAGTTTTCGACCGGCTGCAACCCGACGCCGAGCCTAGAAACAAACGCACTCAGACATCCGGCAGCGAACCGCTTGTGCTGTTATTTACTTCGCTGTGCACATGTCGGACGGAGACGTCGACAAAAACAGACAGAACAGGAGAAAAGTGTGAACACAGCACTCAGAGTATTAAAGCTATTCTGCAGCTGTCTACATGAATTAATATCAGAATCAACATCACTTCACATCAGTCCTGGAGCTCTCCATACATCTGTGTGCACCAATGAATGCTTACGAAAAGGACCTTATAATGTCAAGATCTCCGTTTACATTAGCATCAGTTATGTAGGTGCCAATACTATTGATATCCCTTTGCACTGTTAGTGTATCGATTAACATCAGCAGTGAAACAGCTTTTAGGAGTGTCTTTGTGTCTATGTCATGCAGTATGAACACACTATCCTAGCTCTAAAGGTGTGTATATCACTCTAAATCACTCTACACCATGCTGTTATGGGAAAATAATCAATGATGGAGTGATGTAATGCGCACGCTAACATTATTTTATTTATTAAAGAACGATACACTTACTTTTGCACCGTTCATAGCTACATTTAATGTTCACGGAACAAGCTACCCCTGCCTCCTGCTCTTACTCACATTACAGCAGCTGTAAATATAGAGATATGAACATAACCTTTCTCTCTCTTCCAGTGAATAATAAAACATGCAGCTTCTTATGCTACACAAACGCCTCTGTCCTGAAGACTGTCTCGCCAAGCTAGCTACAGCTTTACCTGCGCTGCACTGGCACTGGAGACTCCTTCTGCACATGTGAAGTAAACACACATCTGCTACATCTGTCCAAATCGATATGTTAATTATTTTATTAGTTATAGCGCTGTCTTTATGAACAGATATCAACATTTACATCACTCCATACCCATATGTCTGTATCAAATTTAATGATTATTAATATTTAAAGAGTGCCATATATCTGAGTGTGTGTGTGTGTGTGTGTGTGTGTGTGTGTGTGTGTGTGTGTGTGTGTGTGTGTATAAATCAGTGCCTGGTTCAATGCATCCAGAACCTTTCCACCAATATTATGATTAAAATTATTTAAAAATATATTAATTCTAAAAACAGGGATTTAACAGGGATTATTTACAATATTTACATCAGTTTATGGAAATAAATTGAAGTACACAGAGCTCTACTGCGAGGAAGAGCCGGTGTGTTTCAGGCGCAGTGTTAAACCCGAGCAGCAGTCGGTGTTTCTCCGCAGGGAGAGAAGCGCAGAGGGCAGATTAGATGGATTGATTTGATTACTCTGAAAGGTTGAGAGGCCTTTTTGGCGAACAGACGGACTTCAGAGCGTAGCTGCTTCCCCGCAGAGAACAGCCATCAAGGTAGAGCACACGTTACAATTATTAGATTAGGCCTTCGTACGACACACACACACACACACACACACACACTGCTCCGTGAAATGGGGCTGGAGCGTACGGTGCACCTTAAACAAAAAAGAAGGATTCGTTAAAAATTTAGCTTCACTTTTACATATTTGTCAAAAATAAATTTACAACCAAATTAGTAGTCAGCCTCTGGAGGCTAATGTGGCTAACAGCTAATGGACTTATATTTCATATTTACAAAATCTTTTGTATAACTTTCTGCCTCAAGTCACATCCATGTCATTAACATTAAACGTTAACAAGACTTCACTGTGTAGCTGAAACTGTTATGGAAATTATAAGGGAGAATTTGTTATGGAGTTTATTTAATATTCATGGAAGGAGTCTCCAGTGTCAGGAGCTTACGCAGGCTGTTATTGGGGCTTTTTTATGCTGCTTTTGTTTTCTTATTAACTTCAAAAGAGAGAGAGAGAGAGAAAAAAGAAAAAGAAAAAAGAGAGCCTGTTGAGGAAACGACTGTTGATAACAGGAACTTGTTTCATGGACTTTCTACAACATTAAATGTAACAAAAAATGGATAAAAAGCACAATGTCTTTTTTGTTTAAAGTTAATAACAATTTGTAATCATGGCTGAAGTGCTGTAGAGATTTGGGGTGATAACAGTAACTCCACCACCCTGTTGTTAATGACTGATTCTTATTATTATTGTTTATTGTATGTAATAAAGTTGTTTAGTGATTGTGTTATTACTGTGTAATAACTATGAATAGCAGTTAAACTGCGTGTCCACATTATGGGCAGATCTGAGAAAGTCCCGCACGGGTGTCCTCGTAGTGAAGACGTGGGTTTTTACACACACCACTTCACACACGCTGCTTGTGAGCCGCATCAAAGTGGATCGGCGAAATGGTGCTTGAGATGTTAAATATTTAATTATGTAGCAGCGTAAAATGATCACGCCACGTGAACCTCGTTCCGGTATCGGTGTTTATCAGAACTGACGCACGGGGATCAGACGCAGCGCTTCACTTTCTCAAGAGCCGAGCAACATCAGGTCCTCAGAGGAGAAGAGAGAGAGAAGAAAAGAGAAGGAGCATAAGGTAGGGTCCAGGCTTAGGAGTGTGCTTTTCAATAGCTCTCTCTCTCTCTCTCTCTCTCTCAATCTCTCTCTCACACACACACACACACACACACACCCAAACAAACACTCTACAGGCTGGTGGCGAGAGCAGGAACAGAGGATCGTATCAGAGCTCAATAATCTCAGAACAAAAGGCAGAAAGGCCGGCTGAGTTAAGAGTGTGTGATAGGTATGATCACCCGCTGCTCCCTCACTCCAGAGAAAACACCCCCACTCTCATCCGCACTCATCTTCCAGCGGCTGAGCCTAATGACATCACGGCATCTCTCTTCCGAATGACACTGTCCAGGAGGGCTTCATTCACATTCCGAGCTTCCGGTTTTTGTGTCTTTCAGCAGGTCGTGGAATGGAAGGGTTTTTTTTTTCTTCCCTTCACACAAAACACACTTGTTGATCTCTTTATACGGTGCTGATTAGACCTGAGGCTTTTTCATGTGAAATATGATTTGCGGGTAAAGACCGAGGGGGGAAAGCTGCACTCCCTGCTGGGAGACTCACTTTCTTATCTGCTGCGGAGGGAAAAGGAGGGAGGGCGGATTTCAAAAAGAGAACGCTGAAAGAAGAACTCATAGACCTGAGGTGAAAAGAAGGAGATATTCTCATTTACACGGCTTTATGTGATGAACAGCACGGAGCCGGCCTCCACATAATGAGCGAGAGACCAACAGCTACTCATTGCGCAAAGCAGAGAGAGAGAGAGAGAGAGAGAGAGAGAGAGTAGCCATGGATGGATAGTGAACTGCGATGATAGATGGCTGAATATGTGGATTATATTATTGGAGAATGGATGGATATTTAAGTATATGTATTTATGGATGGATGGGTGGATGGATGGTGAATTAGACTGATGAATGGATGGATGTCAAGTAGATAGATGAAGAAGTGGATGTCAAATGGATTATTTGGCGAACAGAAGTATTAGTGGATGGACTGATGCCTGGATGCTGTATAGCTTGATAAATGGATGGATGGATGGACGGATGGATGGATGGATGGATTGACAGACAAATGGGTAGAATGAAAGCAATTTAGCAGATGAATGGATGGATGGATGGATGGATGGATGAGTGGATGATGGACAGTCAAGTATATTGACAGATTGCATGGGTGGGAATTAGATAGATAGATAGATAGATAGATAGATAGATAGATAGATAGATAGACAGTTAGATGGGTGGATGGGTGGATAGATATATGATAGACAGGTAGGTGGATGAACAGTCAAGAAGATGGACAGGTGGATGGAAGGTGAAGAAGATTTATAGATCGGTGGTTGAATGACAAGTAACCCATGGATTAATGGATGGATGGATGGATGGATGGATGGATTGTAGCTGGATGGCTGATTGGTGGATGAATGAATGGATGGCCATGAACTTGGATGGATGGATGGATGGATGAACAAGACATCCATAGCTTTATTTAATATTCAGTGTTTTTTGTAGATTCTGCTTTTAATTTTATTGTTATTCTTTATGCTGCTGTAACAACAATTTCCCTCGCAGGATCAATAAAGTCTATCTATCTATCTATCTATCTATCTATCTATCTATCTATCTATCTATCTATCGACAGAGGGAAACTGGATAGATATATAGACCCTGGAAGTTCGGTTGGAATAAACAGGAGGTTTGATCTTCCTTTATGTCTCAAGAACCCACCGTTTAAAGTGTTCGATCCAAACACAACACTTCCAGGCCTCACGTTACTCACTTCTTCAACTCGGGCCTTCTGCCACACACACACACACACACACACACACACACACACGACTACAAAAGCTCAATCCGCTCAGCCCTTCACAGAAAATCATTAAACTTCTTTAATTACTCTTTAAAAATCAGTGGTGCTAAGTCACTAATGCCGCTCACACGTACGCCGCAGAAAAGAGCAACATTTCACAAACGATTACTCAAAGCCTCTGCTTTTAATCTCCTGAGAGAAAAAAAATCATACAAATAGGAGAAAAAGAAGAGAGCGAGAGCGAGAGAGAGAGAGAGAGAGAGAGAGACGCCCGTCTCCTTGTCCTGTTTCACAGATGTGATCAGGCGAATGTGGGTGATGTTTCGAGGGGGGACAGTTTGGAGATTTTGTCTGGACCTCTTTAGGGACGGAGCCTGACCAGAACCAGATGCTCCGCTGCTGACCGGCATTCAGAGCCGAACAATGCGGCGTGGCAAAGGGGGGGGGGGAGGATGGAGAGAATAAATTAATCATTTCTTTTCTCTCTCACTCTCACTCTTTCTTTCCCCTTTGATGGAATTAAGCTCTCTGGCGCTCCGTCTTGTGTGAATGCGTTTAACGTTTTCTCTTTTTTTTCCTTTCTTTCTTTGCTCCTGATGGGCAGTGTGGGGCCACCCAGAGGAGACCGAGAGAAGGGGAGAGAGAGAGCGAGAGAGCGAGGGAGAGAAGGGTAATCCCTCTGTGGTTTAGGGGTGTAGGACCCCATCTCCGACCCCCCTTCACATTATCCTCTCAAAACTTAGCTCTGTTTCATACCCCCGCATCTCTCTCTGTTTCTAAAGTGACTACATTTGCATAGAGCAACAATGCACGTTGCCACAGAGCAGATTAGCTGGCAATGGAGTGTGTTACCCTGATCTGTGTGTGTGTGTGTGTGTGTGTGTGTGTGTTTGAATGATTTAGGCCGTACAGTGGCACCTGCCAAACGTTAGCCTAGCCGTTGGACATTCAGACACTTTTAAAAAGAGCTCAATGATATTACATGCTGTTACAGAGATTGCTGTCTTTCCACGCGTGCGTGTGTGTGTGTGTGTGTGTGTGTGTGTGTGTGTGTGTGTGTGTGTGTGTGTGTGTGAGGGTGTGAGGGTGGGAGGCTGAAAGTCCATCTGCTCACCAGTAAAGGATTTACAGTGCTATATACAAGAGTGGAGTGTTGACAAAACCACAGAAGAGGCCAGTCAATGTGTGTGTGTGTGTGTGTGTGTGTGTGTGTGTGTGTGTTTAGACTGCTCACCTGGTGGTTTTTAAGACCTCAAACACGCGAATACTCTCACACTTCTCTCTTACTACACACACGTTCTAAACCAGTGGGTTGTGTAAATGTTCGGGTTGTGGGTGTGCGCTCTGCTCCTCCAGCAAAAAAGCCAACATTTTCTTGTGTTTGTATTTTCATCGAACTTTTGTCTGATCATTTTAAAAAGTATCCAGAATTTATTACACCTCAGAACAAAATGTGAATCCATAACGCTTCACTACTTGCATGAAAAGCTACAAAAGTTTAGTTTAGACACAGGATTTTCCTTACGATTTAATTCTTCTGAAATTGAACAAAATCCAACCATATTGTCATAATTTAGTTATCAGATCAGGCTCCTGAGACTGGAACTCCTTACACTGTAAAAAAGAAGAAGAAGAAAAAGAAGAAGAAGAAGAAAAAAGCAATCATACATTCATACCATAGTTTACATTCATATGGTAGCTTTTCTTTTCCCAGCATGGCCTCGAAATAATGTTTTTTTTAGATTCAGTAAAGAAAAACCCAAAGTCGTAGATTTCCTCCCAGAAGTCTTCTCAGCATGGTCTTGAAACAGAAAATACACAAATAACAAACTATGTATAAAGTAAACTATATAACTATAGTAAGTAAAGAAACAGACAAACAGGAAATGAAAATATAGTGAAGCGTTTTAAGCCTCATATCATGTCCAGCTTTGTCAGTAGTGTAAAGCCAGGCTAAAGCAGGTCTAATTTTAGTTGACTGTGATAGAGATATTATTATAAATTAAATAAAAAAATGGCTGATGTGTGTGAATTGCATTCGATTTCTTTGGTTACAAATTGCTAACCTGAGCCTCGACTTTAACTTCTGTAGGTTTTCATACAGCTTGAGTCATGTGATTCTTTACATATTACAGAAGTAAGACCACACTGGAATATTACTGAGTGCTGGTTTTTATTGTAGATAATTTTTGGTTTACTTATCGTTATATGTTTATGCTTCTTTGGACTTAATGCATTTTTATTGATTCCTCTGTCACTGCTTAAGAGTTTGCCACATTGCTGTGGTGGAAATGTTTCATGAAATAAATGAAAAGGATTAGAAATTTAAAAATTGGGGTGTGACTTCAAGGTGAAAGTGGAGAGAAACATTTCTACCACCAGTGTGTGTGTGTGTGTGTGTGTGTGTGTGTGTGTGTGTGTGTGTGTGTGTGTGTCTATGAGAGAGATTCCCCAGGGTGAGTGTGAAGACAAATCAGTGTTGTGTCGTATTACCCTTGTGAATCCCCCCTCCACACACACATACACACACATTCACTTAATGAATTAATCTCATCCTAATGGCACGACTGCTAACGCCATTAGACGAATCACCTGACTGCCATGCGCAGGGAATATCAGCAATTCCACCTGGGAATTTCCCTCGTCCGGAGATCATTAGCGTGATGAAAGAACAAACTGGCGGCATCAAAACAGACGATGTTTCCATTTAGCTGAAGAAGAAAATGATATTAATGGGGTTACGAACTAGACAGCATCTAAGTCTTGGGCATGCAAATGTGTAGCACTTCACGGTAACTGATGTAAAGTGTTATAAATATATAAGGCTATTCAACTGTGTAAGCCTTAGCTATACAAAATCCATACTCATTTTTAAAATGAGAAGCAATCGTGCTTTTGTATGGCGTTTAAATTGGTTTTAATTAAAATGAAACAGCTCAAAATAAAGCATGTATTAAATATGATTTGGTGTAATTGTAACAAACCAGAGTGATTTTATCGGTTTTTATATAAGAACAATGCTATAAGAAAAGCTCTGAACCCTTATAACTATAGTTCTGCTACACTATGTTATGCTTATCTTATCTTATCTTATCTTATCTTGTGCTATTTTAGGCTAAACTACCTAAAAACATCTAATTGCTAGTCAATCTTTCACTTAAAAAAAATGTCCTCATCAGGACTATTTGCCAGCAGGCGAATGTGTCAGGCCCGAACATGGCGATATGAGGAAGAAATTAAAAGATTAGGTCAAAAAAGGATGGGGAAAAAAACACCACCACAACTTGTGGAGCAGAGTTCCAGATCCTCGGCTGGAGGGCAAGCAGGAGACCGGCTAATCACGCAGCACTGATAACAAGAACCCACAGTTTTTAGCATCAGAGTAGAGTCACTTGCATAGCTAGCATTCAGACACACAGCCAGGCTCACAAAGTTCTGCTCTCAAGTTATGCTAACATGACCAGCGTTACGCTATTAGTAAGAAAAGTATGGTAACTTAGCAAGAACCTGAATATTGCTAGTTAGCATGGTGTTGAGCTAATTTTTATAATGTCAGTCAGCATGACTGGGTGCTAACAGACATAGCATAGCTTTCAGCTGCCATTAGCATGATGAATTATCCCTTAATGATACTATTTGCTTTATCTGTTTTCCTCAGGACGTCCTCTGAGGTAGGCTCGCTACTTTATCTGTTTTAGAGAGAGAGAGAAAGAGAGAGACAGACAGAATGAGGAAAGCCGGGGGTGTGGGAGGAAGGAAAAGTAGCATTAACAGATAGCGTAATTAAAATGGTGTGAATTGGTATCAATACACAGATTTGAGGGCTAGCAATTGTTCAGGTGTTTGTTTAGCATACAAAGCAGCAAGATATTAATCACAGATTAAATCTAGTTTTAGTCTAAACTGGATTTTCAATGCTTAGGATTCCAGATTTAGGATTCCTTGGGCAGCTCAGACTGAAAAATAAACTGATTACGTTTGAAACAGCTGAGAATTTAAGACCCCTGATAGCAATTTGTGCTTAGTGGATGTGGATTTATTGAGCTAGCATGTTAGCTAACTAGTTTTGTTTGGGCATATTGTGTAAAATTAGACAGTTCCCTTTGATTTGGAATATTCACTGCTTTGTTTGGAAATATTCTATGATTAACTAGCTCAGGTGTATTAAGCTTAGCTAGCATGAGCATGAGTTTCTAACCTAAAAGTCGCACACAAACATCTCTTCAAGTTGTGAAGTTGTGATAGCTTCAGAAATCATTTTTATACCAGTGCTTCTGATTTGTTATTAATCTTTACTCACTGATTATGACAGCTGTAATGTAATCAGTGGTTGCACTATGGACATTTTTTACAATATTAGAAAATGTTAGGAATATACAGTACCATAATCAGGCTAGCTAGATAACTAGCAACCGCTACCAGTGTATATGACTGAGAAGACTTTAAAAATAACTTTACTAGTTGGAAATAAAATCACCAAAAAAAACATTTTTTTTTTTTTTACATTAGCATGTTGGCTTTGTTTGGGCATATTATCTAAAATTAGCTAATTAGCTATGTTTTAGAATATTGTCTAATATTAGTTAGCTAGCTTTTTTTTGCAAACATTCCCTAACATTAGCTAGCTAGCTTGCTTTGGGCATATTATCTAACATTGGCTACCTTTTTCTGACCTGTCGCTAACAGTTTACTCTGTTATAATAATTAAAAAAAAAAATAATAAAGCTTCAAATTTTGATGAGACGTAATTCATAACTTTTACAAATACAACTTATTTTATTTGTCACTATTTACTGGATAACATCTTGAGTTAAGCACATTAAAAAAAAATACATGTATATCAAAATAGCTCAGACAAGCTAACTAGATATGGAGCTAATGCTAACAGTGCACTCGATTCCAAACTCTTATTTACATATTAGCGACTTTTCAAGTGGGGGAAAAAATGATGCGGTACTCCCTGGGATTTCAGTCTTATGGGTGTTATGGGATCTCCTGCTAATCTAAGATAGCGTGTTGTGTTTTGAAATAAACCGCTAGCTTTATGAAGCTAAATGATCGTTCAGGTGTTCCACATGTTTGGGGCTTTTGCTAGAAGCGCAGCGTCATGAGAGCATAAGGTTTTAAACAAATGCACGTCCGCCCCCCGCCCTTTAAAAAAAAGACCAACACCCCAAAAAATACCTTCTGCTGTCCCCCACACTCTTACCACCTGCTCTTTTAGCACACACACACACACACACACACACACACACACACACACACACAGTGCATTCTTTATCTCCAGATTTCCAGACAATGCCCAAGGGATACTGATGCCTAATCCTCCTGATCCCTCTCTTTCTCCTTCTCATTCTCTCACCCTCCCGCTCACGTCCCCCACCATCACCAAGTCCTTATAGTTGAAATATCGATATAAAATAAAGGTGTAGTAGTCACACAAATCACCCAGTAAATAAAAAAAAAAAGATATTATATGACCCAGGCAGGATATAGAAGAATCCTAAACAGGAAGTAGAGCTATGGTGTCGGTCTATGTGCTTTGACATTCAGACATTTTATTTTCTTCGGCTGCAAGTAAAAGTTCATTTTGCACATTTTATAAGCCATCATTTATATCCGCGAGTCTCGTGCCTGTTAAACAATGAACTGTTAAACAGTTAAACAGACACGAAGTTAATACAAAAGTAAGGCCATAAGTCCCTGCTTCCTCGGAGCTAACACCATCATTTTCCTTGGATTGAAGGATTTGCGCATTACGCTCTTAACTCGTTTGTTTCGAGGCCTAACTCCTGAAAGATTATACGAGTTATCCCATTTGAGTTAGTTAAAAACCGTCATTCTTGTGTGCTGTGTGTGGGTAAGCTTAAGCACAGAGCGGGTCAATGAGACCAGGCCGCTGCTTACAAGGCCAAGCCCACAGCGAAGCTCGGATGTGTTATTGTAATGAACCATAAGCTCCTTTGGCTGTGCGCTCCCTAAAGAACTTGGCCGATAATATACTTAAGGCTGGACGTGCAGAGACGTTGAACATGCCACTCACGTAGCGAAGGCTTAAAGTCTCGAGGTCTGAAACCACACAGACTGTCAATGAGAGCAGGCGGCCGTTAGTGTTACTAGCATATGTCACTTTGCCCTTCATACTGTCCCTAGGTTTAGCAGCACTCGCTCTGTTTGGAGCTGAAAGACATTATTACTTATATGGGATGTAAACAATAGTGCTGGACGTAGCACTGCATTCAGTGCTACGTCATATTAGCTAGCAAACTTAACCAGCAGTGTCAGGGTTGTCGTGCGTCTGGAGCCTATCCCAGGAACACAGGGTGGGAGACGGAAATACACACTAGATGGGATACCATCGTAAAGGCATCATGCAAATTCACTCCTAGGGACAATTTAGCATAGACAATCCACCTGCTGGCATGTTAGTGGGAGGAGGTTACAAACCCGAGAACCTGGAGAAAGCCCATGCAGACATTGGGAGAATGTGTGCAGAAAGTCCAGAAACTCCACAAAACCCAGAGCTCAGGAACAAACCAGGTTGCCAGGTCTCAGCAAGATTTCCTGGACAGCTATCTTTCAAACATCTTAATCGAGCTTAAAAAGTTATGCACTGGAAAAGGGAGATGCTTTTTTTTTTTTTTTTTTTTTGCTTTTTCTTAGTCACTGTATGCGAAACAAGTTCATCATACACGCAGTTTGATTTGCAAAATCTGCAATACACTTTTTTGTCATAATCCCCATTTCAATCCCCATTTGTGTGTGTGTTTGTGTGTGTGTGTATATATATATATATATATATATATATACATGGTTGTTTGCATCATCACACTGTCTGCACTTGCACTTCCTCATTGTTTGCTGAAACTGATTAGATTTCCTTTTGCTTATTTGTTTTGAAGCAGGATCTTGGTGGACACGAACTATTTCTAAATGAGCCCCAGAAAAATTCACCTGTGGACTTGTTTTTCCACCCGAAAACCTGTTCCAAAACTAGCCCAGTTTGGGGTAAAACCCGAGACCCGCGGCAGCCCTGCTTGGAGCTGTGGTGTGGCAACACTACCCACTGCACCACTATGCTGCGTATAGTTTTTAAAGTAGGAATTAATCCGCAGTATTTTTGTGCTCTAGATTGTTACAGACAGTAACAGCTCTGTGTGCCATTTTGCCCGAAGATGAAACGGAAATGGGAATTCAGTGGTTAAAGCTTTGGCGTACAGTTTAAACACTGGGACCGTCAATTGTAAATTGCATTGTATAAAAGCATCTACCAATTGGAATTGGAAAGTATGTCATGTTGCAATGAATTCTGGGTCAGTTATGCTCAGCAAGGACATGTGCACGAGGGCTTCTTATTGAAGCAGGGCACTAGAAATATAACGTACACCTTAGAAAAGCCAAATTTATCTACACCCATGTGTGATGGTGGAATCCCCTCCCCTGGCGCAGCAGCAGTTAACCTTCCTAATCAGCAGGGTTAATTATCACCTGTTTATCAGCGTAAATATCAATCAGCTGAATAACCCCAGTGCACAGGCTAAAAGAAATGTGTGTGTGTGTGTAGTGGAGAAAGGAAATACCAAGCGGTAAAACATGAACACACACAGATACATGACATGCCGTTTGTCTTCCTCACCCAAACCACAGAAGCCACAGAGGTAGAGCACTCTTGACATTAATGGAGACGGATGAGTGCGTAACGACGATTAAACCGGCGCACCAGAAAAGGGCTCCTTATTGTCGATGAGGTCATTAGTGCATGTCAGTTCCAGTCAAACTGCCAACAGTCACAGTTAATTAACGCCAGATAACGAGGTGTTTCCATTCACACCTTCTCCTTCAGCCGTGAAAAAGGGACGCCAAGGGTGAACCAAGGGGGTTAATATAATTATTAAAAATAACATTTAGCACATTAAGGAAAACAGACTGCCATTTTAGGAGATTCTTAAATGCTTTATGGGAAAAATTAAATAAATATCAATGTGTGTTTGTGTGTGTATGTGTGTCAAAATGAAAAGGTAATATGTCAGAAAGCATTTAGAAGTTAATTCAAAGAACCTCAGATCTGGAAATGTCGTTTTGACTAACATACAGTTGACTGACCAGTACTACTTCATGTAGCTGTACTACTGTAAATAAAAACTCTACAGCTCCAAAATCTTTAGCAATTTTATTTTTAATTAAACTATTGCTGTATACTGTTAGTATTATACTATTTCATTTCAGTTTTTTTTCCTCCTGCTTTGCTATGGTAAAAATCTAAATGTAATATAAAATACAATTCTCTCATGTTTTACATTTATCTTTTATATATATATGTGTGTGTAAGTCTTATTAAACTTGCTTAAGTCGATATTAAACACAGCTGGTATACTATGACTATGAGATTGCTTCTTTATTTGATTTGATTCATGTATTAATTGACAGTGGAAATGCGCTGACTATCAGCTGCAAAATATATCCACACACAAATAAGAAAATTCAGATAATGCTAAACCAAGCTGGTTGCTCGTCTCAATCTGGGCCCTCTTGGCCGTTGAATGTGTTGTTAATTCCTTTGGAAAGCCCAACAAACACCTCCAATTGTCTCTTGGTCATTTTTCCGCCTGCCCCCTGCCCCTCCCTGGCCGTACCCCCTCCTGTCCACCGGCCCAAAGCAATTTAGCCCTATCTCTCCCAGCTAACAATCCCCAGCAGAGATAACTAATTAGCTACATTTCTGCCATTTCCATCTTAATGGTTTGTTTGCGGCCATTGTTTAGGCGACACAATGGGAAGCAAATGCAAATGGAGGAGACCCAGGAGCACTCGGTTTGAGAGCGGGACCATACACTGGCTTACACCACCCGAGAGAGAGAGAGAGAGAGAGAGAGAGAGAGAGAGAGAGAATGCATGTATGTGTTCACTTAAGTCACTTATTCAATGAGACAGAGAGACAAGACAGCAACATTCAAAACAGAGGGGTTTTAATTCCACTCCTTGAGGTTCACCACTCTGCAGGGTGGAGTTCCTACACACTTGGCTCATGTTGAGCTGCTTCTGAAGGCCTTCATTAACTGGATCAACCCTGTCAGAGATCTTAACTTTGGAGAGCTCCATTATTTGTGGCTAGTAAGTGCAAAACACAAACAAAAAAATGCAGCAGCAAAACAGAAAACGCAACAATAACATTCGAAACATGAGAGCATTAACTCAGGACAGAAAGTGTAGGTCCTTAGTGAACATCACATTCTCGTTGCTGATTGGCTACAGAGGGTCTAACTATGAGAGACGGTGGAAACCGGAGAGCTGGAGGATATTTAGAGTACGAGGAAATTTGAGCCTAAATGAATCTACTGATGATTTTATTTGTGCTTATTTTCATCAAGGGCTGTAACATGTGATATTATTTGATCAACTATAACTAGAAATTGTGTGTTTTTGTATGAGAATACTATCCACAAAACTCCCCTGAGGGAAAGCAGGTTATTCAGGAAAAAGAATCACTCTTCGCTATAATAACATCCTAATAACTTCCCAAGTCATTTTCACTGGACTAGCTAGATATGATGTTGAATACTGCTAACCAATAAAGATGACAAATGCAGACTAAATCTGCAGACTAGCCAATCGCAAGTCCACTAACTTTGAGAGAATGAGCACATGTGACTAGAAAATATATGTCACTGAAATGATGTTTGAAGTTTACCATAAAGTGTGTGTTTGGAGTATTTGGAGTGTGTGTGTGTGTGTGTGTGTGTGTGTGT
>JAKKZN010000026.1:13173684-13185561 GCA_033441825.1 Pangasius elongatus | reverse complement strand
AATGATGTTTGAAGTTTACCATAAAGTGTGTGTTTGGAGTATTTGGAGTGTGTGTGTGTGTGTGTGTGTGTGTGTGTGTGTGTGCGTGTGTGTGTGTGTGTGTGTGTGTGCATGAGTTTGGAGCACTGACTCTCTGAAGCGATGCAGAAATGGGGAATGTGGGGAATGCTGACTACGCTACTAATCCTTAATCCCTGCTGAGTGCAGAAGCTCAGACAGGTACTCTTTCCCTCACTGCCTCCGTGTAAGTGTGTGTGTGTGTGTGTGTGTGTGTGTGTGTGTGTGTGTGTGTGGTGTAAAGAAAGAGGGCAGGCTCAGGTAGTCAGTATGCCGAGGTGTGTGGTGTGGTGGGACGGTGAGCCCTGGTCCTGTATGTTTATGCAGAAGGGAATCCTCAGAGTTTTGTAGGTCTTCAGAGAGTACGTAAGGATTTGTGGGAGCTATACATTGTAGTTTATTTAGTTCATCAGTCCCAGAGAGAGAGAGAGAGAGAGAGAGAGAGAGAGAGAGAGAGAGAAGAGAGCATCATTCAAATAAGTTTGGGCTTAATATCACTTTTTGAGGTACACCACTTGCAGGGTGGAGTTTCAACATATTTGATTCTGCAACTCTATGCAGTTCAGCAACAAATCCAAACCCAGGGCTACCTCTATCCTGGACAAGTGTGTGTTGGTTTCCCATCACGTAACTCTACCCATGAAAGTAGGAGGAGTTTTGATGGAGGTTGTCAGTTGACTAGTGATGTGCAGAGTAGGATAATACTAATTGAAATTCAAAAATGAAACCAGACACGTTATTCTACGTTAAAAATAAGACCTATGTCTCTCACGAAACTGAACCAACACTACTGAAGATTGTTGTGCTGCTTAAGAAGCAGCTCCACCAGAGACGATGGGGTGATTGCACTGTTTTTTAGCTCCATATGTCCGCATGTCCCGGCTCGGGAAGAAGGGGAACCAAACATGCATGGGTGCTGTGATACGGCTTAGTGACAAAAACATACCACGTTGCCAAGTCGACCTAGTCCGGTGGATAAGCATTATTAATATTTAAATGCTACTGAATGACTTAGAATCAGGATTAAAAGTAAACTCTCCATCTCTATTTCATAGAATATTCCTCCCTCACTGTCAGTAAGTGCTTTATCCTGGTCATGGTTGAGTCGGATCTGGAGCCTGTCCCGGGAAAACTGGGCGTGAGACGGGAACACACCCTGGATGGGATGCCAGTATCACAGGGCACCATGCACATACACGTTCACTTTCACACACTCATTCACACCTAGGGGCAGTTTATCATAGCCAATCCGCCTAGTGGATTGTTGCGTTTTTGGACAGTGGGAGGAAACCGGAGATCCCCGAAAAAACCCACCTGGAAACTCTAAACAGGATGTAACTCGAGCTCAGGATCGAACCAGGAACCTTGGAGCTGTAAGGCAGCAACGCTCGCCAGTGCACCACCCTAGGAAAATCTTTCTTGTTTTATTTAATACCTGCAAATATGGTCCTAATCATGTCTTTTGGTTATAGAACTTTATTCTTAATGTGTATTCTTAGTGATGTTAAGTGTACCGAAGGGCCAAACTCAAAAAGCACTGCTGACCCCTGCGTTCATCTCACCTATTCCATCACCCTAACCGGAGCTGTCTCCTTTCTTCTTGGCCAAACATCTCGCATTCCTTACTTTCCCAATCTCGCTCCATCTCCATCATGTGTCATGTGCTGTTTTTTCTTCCATGCTGCACTTGAGGAATGGATCGGGAGAACACGGGGGCACCGAGGATCTGCTTTCTGTTGGAGACATCATTCCTGCGTCTCTGAGGGTCAAAACAGAAGGGTACTAATGAGGAAGCTTGACCAATGACTGTTGGAGGTCTGGGATGCTTGACTTTGGGTTTTTTTTTTGACATGGCTGTGAAGAACTTGGCATTGGATTATGAAGGCCACCCAAGAGGAGAAAGAGAACGAATACTAAACCAATTAGCAGTGTACCACCATGGGCTAAGAAGTGAAGGAGGGAGAGACTGAGAGTCCTAATGAGTAGCTGAAGGTTAACCCGAATGGACACACACATTCAGGAAGACAATACTGACTTACCAAAAAAAAAAAAACTCACATAGAAAGTCCAATGTGGGAGTCTGTAGATTTTTTTGAATGAACGCAACATAATTACACTCAGTGACCATTTTCAGTTACAAGGAGCAAATTAACTGCTTTCTGCCGCCCTCTGTTGGTCAAATCCAATAATGCATAAACAGACTATAGCCAAGAGGTCAAGTACGATATGCCTTTAATGCACAGAATAAAAATAATGAGGGTAGAGCATTTCCAGGGTCAGTTTTCTGTATAGGCACAAAGAAAATATTGCCATTTGTATTACATAAGAATTAAATTGTAAGAAAACCTCAATCTAGAGGTCAGAATTTTTATAGGAGTTACACATTCTTATGAGTTTTCCTTTTTAAATTTCGCACAATACTCTGAGCATATGTTTTAAACTCCCGTTAAACGCCCATTGCAGGAAAACGTCCAGCCGCCTCGCTCAATCTCATCATCAAAGTGTGTCCGGCTGAGTGGTTCGACACTCTTTACTCGGCTAATTGAATTAAAACGATCAGCCTTTTCCTTTTATTGAAGCTGCCGCAGACCCAAATGCAATAGTGTCAAGCAGACTCTTTCCACTTTCCCTTCATCGATCACTCCATCCTTGCTGTTCCCCCCCCCCCCCCTCCTGCCTTCCTCCGCTTGGTCATTGCTCTCATTTTTCACTGACTCAGGAGATGGAGACCCGGAGCTCCTCTGATATCTACACCTCATTTACACACAGAGGGAAAATAAAATAACACTAGGAAGAAAAAGCTAATTAAAAGATACCAGTACTTCTAACAGTAGCTCGAGCGATCGAGTTGGTCTGCTTCCACTGGAAATTATGCAGAATTTATTGAAATTCTAATAAGTGACTGCAGTTTGGTTGAATTTCATACAAATAAAGGTGAATTTCATACAAAGGTGAAGGTGAAAAGTTATCATCCTTTAATCACTCTTAGGTCCATATACAAGCTTCTCCGAATTCTTTAAACAGTTTCTACCCCATTGTCTTCCAATTCATACTTTTATTTTGGGTAAGCACTTTATCCTGGTCAGGGTTGTGGTGGATCCAAAGCCAATCCCGGGAATACTGGACATTAGGTGGAAGTACACCTATGCGGATGGGATTTCAGTCCAATTTAGCATAGTCAATCCACCTACTGGCACCTAACAGTTTTTGAGATGTAGGAGAAAACTGGAGAACACAGGAAGTACCCCATGTGGACATGGAAGAACATACAAAATCTGATCCACAGGATCAGTGCAGGGATGCTGGAGATGTGAGGAATCAATGGTAGCCACTGCACCAACACCGTGCCACCAACACAACATCATTAGAGCGGATAATCGCACTCAGAGGAGATGCAACTGTATACACAAGTTGACAGACATCCACAATTGGTTAGCATGGCTCCGATTGACAAAGGAGAGATGAATGGCATACTTCCCAACCAATGAGCAGGATGCAAAGCTCCGTCCAGACTTCTCCATCCCCAGCCACAGTTTCCAGCTCTCCATCCCCAGACAATTCCAACCCAGAGGGACCAGGTGCGCAAACCACCTCAACAAGCTCCTCTCAATTCAGAGAATCAGCAGCTCTCTCCAGCTCCTCACCATATCACAGAGTGTCTTATTGTACAATGTTAACAGGTTGTGCATCCTGACATGCAACATATCATAACATCAGAAGGTCACGTTGTTGTCCAGTTTCTGTGGTTTGTCTTTTGTGCTTCATGTTCATGCAGAACACAACGCTGACATTCCCACATGTAGGGACAAATCTGTGTGTGACATCTGTGTGTGACATTGGCTGGCCTGCAAAATCATCAAAACCTCAATCCAATAGATAACTAACAGGATTATTTGAAACAAATACTGGACCTGGAACTGGAACTGTGAGAGCTATCATGTACAGGAACCATCTCAAGACACTGGGAGAATGCTTACCTGACACGATTGGTGTCGAGAGAAGGCGTAACCGAGTATTAGAACAGAAATGAGACATGCTATTTTATTTTGTTTGTCTGGGAGCATATCATGAAGGTGCATCCACTGAGCCGAGGCCTCCACGCTGGGGTAAAGGGGTTTGGCGTCTTGCTCAAGGTCACAACAGCAGTTCTCATTTGAGGGGAAAGACATCAGCACGTGTAAAACAAACATGTGTGTAGACTGTATGTTCCACACGAATACAAGAATAATGCACTTATGTGTTATTACAATAAAATCACAGGTCATTAATTCAACTTCACTGTGCACCCTACTAGTCATTCATTTCCTTCTTTAAAGAAATGTTTTTGTAAAAATGTGAAATGTAGACAATTTCCCTTTTAGTCCGAATGTAATCGATCAGTCAGAATGTGTTCGGGGTCCGGCGTTATCTCCTTTAGCTTTGCCCACTCAGCTACGAGACTAATGTAGCTAACAAGAACTGAAATTCCGGCTCACTGGAAATCTGTTTTATATTAAAAAAAATATATTTTTGGTTTTATAATCTCATTTTTTTAAATAAACTATTTTGTCAAATAGCATCACTTCCAGCTTTCTGGAACAAATCTGCTTGTAAAATTTTGGAGGCCGAGCTTGCGAGGTGGCAGAGTGATAATAAATCGTGCTGGGAAATCACTGATTTTGGTTGTCCATGATCGCTGCTCTTCGATCGTTTGCGTGAGGTTTTTTCCGTCTTCGCAGATTACAGTAAATCCCACTGTGTCCTAAACCACCATCCTTCCAGGATTCCTGAAGAGCCAGTTAACGAATTTAATTCCTGCAAGCAGGAAGTCTCGGCGCTCTCATGTTCATATGACAGATGTGAATAAGCAGTGAGGGAATCGGATGCCCCGCCTTGGCCGCTCTCTTTATTCGCACATGAAAGAGGGACGCGAACTCGTCGCCAATTTCGTTTTTCATTCACAAGGCCGGATTCTGTTCGGCGGCACTCGGCGTATGAGGACCGCTAATTAAAAAGTGCTAACGGCTAGCGTGGCGGAGGGGAGAAGGGTGAAAAGCAAACCCCCTTTGAGATGGAGGGGCTTAATCAAGACCTTACACACACACACACACACACACACACACACACACGCACACACGCATGCTGATCCTAGGCCTCGGGACGTGGATTGATCTTTCGGGTGGGTTACAGGGAGAGGTTTGAGTTCGACTTCTCCCACTAAGCTGGAGGGCCACACACCTGTGTGTGAGTATGTGTGTGTGTGTGTGTGTGTGTGTGTGTGTGTGTGTGTGTGTGTGTGTGTGAAGCACCGCTAAGCCCAGATTAAGCTAAAGTTACCCGTCTCTCTCCCTTCTTGCCGTGTCATTCAAACCCCCCGATAGCCCGGCAACCACGCGGCCCACACAAAGCCCCCTTTCCACTGCCCTCATCAGTGCCATTAGCTCTCAGACATCAAACACAGAGGATTATGGGATTGCCAGAGGTCCCTGAGGGAGGGGGTAGGAGGACAAAATGGATTCTTCCGGGGGACTCCCCTAACGCTGGAAGGCTTTCTCTCGGGAGATTACACTACAATTTGTTTCCCTTTTTTCCGCCATTTTGTGAGCCGCGTGCTCTCTCTCTCTCTCTCTCTCTCTCTCTCTCTCTCTGAGCGGCGTCTGTACTGTAATCCCGGCCGTGCGGCAGATTACATTCAGCTTTGTCAACATGGCTAATACCTAACAGCCGGAGAATCGCCAAGTTCTTAAGGCACTTAACACGTTAAGAGGGTGCTAACGTGTGTGTGTGTGTGTGTGTGAGCATGCCGACACACAGTCAAGAGCATGTCAAACAGCGAGTGTATCCTGAGTTTACGCTTTGATCATGGCTCCGTCTGTTTTATGAGAAACGTGAAGCGAGCTTCGTTCATGCTAACAAAACTCAGCCCTAGCGTTTCATGCTTTAGCCACACGATTAGCTGAGGTGTGTATTAATTATGAGATTGAAACAATGCTGTAAATGCTCAGAGGTAGCCCAGGTCTGAGGGAACTCCATGCATTGTCTATAAAGCTCATTTATACTTTGTCTAATGATGATTTGATTACTAGAAAAACATGGCCGCCACTGGCCAATCAGCTTTCAGCAGATGTAGCTACAGGACATGCAAGGAAGGCAATAGACTGTTTACATTCAGCATTATGACACTTTCATTGTTTCTGTTCATCAGTACAGTGACACAGTGAATTGTCCAATGGGTTTTTCCATCTAATATTCCTATATTTACAGGAATATAAGTATTTATATGAGTTATAGGTGTTTTCTTTCCTTAATATTTTTCTATGTCTTACAAAGCAAACAGTTTGAAGACTTTCTTCAGCTTGCCAGAAGAGGCCTTGCTTTGTATTCTTACACATTTCGACATATTGACATTCATCTTCGGGCGCTCTTGCAGAAAATAACGCTTTTGCGAGTGTAGTGATTGAACCAGAAACAAAGGAGCCATCCTAAGAAGAATGCAAACATGCACGGAGCCCATCGCTTGGGGCCGTAACCTGTCTGGAAGCCAGACAAGAATGAGAAAACAACAAGAAGAGGAAAACTAAATGTGTTCTGTCGTAGCCTTCATAATGTAATGATGCTTTATCTAACTGAGGGGCTTGAGCTAGCAGTACTAGCATGTAAGGCTAACACTTTCAGACAGTTATCCTATAGTTGGCTAATCGTATTGAAAAATCATATAAATGTATACAGTATGCCTAAGGTTATATGTCCCTGTATAATCTCTGATTAGAAATAAATTAAAATGCTCTTTATAATTACTATAAGAAGGCACCCGGTTCTTAGATTCGTCTCTGGATGAGACAGGATGTGTGTCGAGCTATCATCATGAAATTTGAATGGTATATTCATCTGTGGTCTTTATGACTTCCCAAGCAACATTACTGGGAATGCTACTACTTGCAAAAGTGCTTGGACCCCTTTCCGATCGCTGCCTGCAGGTATCTTCTTCTTATTATTATTATTATTTTGATTTTTATTATTACTGCTACTATGCAGTCCCTTGACCACATTAAGCTCAGGAGAGCAGTCTGCTCTCACACGTATGTAAAGTACAGTCATTCGGTACGTCTTGTTCAGTCAGTACAGTGAACACACACTTTATGAGCAAGACCACACCATGAAAGCCAAACCATGAGCACCTTCCACCTTTCAGTTTCAACAACAAGAACGGGCTGAGGGTTAAAATGCACTTCAGGGATTATCCTTCTAATATTTCTCCAGATTAGTTATCCAGCCCAAAAAAAAAAAAACAACCAACCCCTCACTCACAGCTCACTGACGAGCCCCGTTTTCAATTTCAGATTTTAAACTGGTAATTGAAAGGCTCGCTGTTGTAGTGAGCTCTGATTGGCTGATAGAAAACTGAAAGGATTGCGCTGTAGTAACAGTGTAATAACTGCTTTATTAACACTTTCTGCTAATTCGGGGTAATTGTGTGCTTCTGCTATGAAGTCTTGTTCTTTATAAGTTATTTTTGTGTGTGTGTGTGTGTGTGCGTGTGTGCGTGTGTGTGTGTGTGTGCACGAGAGAGAGAGAGAGGAGAATGTGAGATGACCTTAGAATGAATAAAGTCAGAGAGGATTAAGAGTGTGTGTGTGTGTGTGTGTGTGTGTGTGTGTGTGTGTGTGTGTGTGTGTGTGAGGGGGGGGTCAGAGGGGGCAACAACAGCCTCTGCAGAGTGGGGGGGGGTTCAGGGGGTAACAGATGCTGTCTTTGTGGGACGTGGTTGGAGGATAGAAACCTTTCCTACCTTAGAGACAGCCAATGACTGTGTGTGTGTGTGTGTGTGTGTGTGTGCGTGTGTGTGTGTGTGTGTGTGTGTGTAGTAAAAAAGATGAAAATCGAATGTCTGCTGTTATTACGTTATCCTCACATGCCTTCAGTGTAAAGAGTATTAAAGGCATTTAAACATCAGGAAGTAATCCAGTGCTGCTGAGTCAGCTTTCTGAAACAGGAGCGCTTGAACAGAGCATTTTAGGATGTGCCTAATTTTATTTTTTATTTTTATTCAGTCAGAAAAATATTCTGCAAAGTACTCCGGTTGTGTACATTCAATCAATTTCACCTGCCAATATGCTCCTTTTAGCGAAGGTACAAAAGCTCAAACCCTAAAGATGCCACCCCAGGAACTGCGTTTGAACCTTAAAAAAAAAAAGGTTTATTATATTTGTCCTGTTGTTTGTTGGTACCAAATTAAGATTCACTCCTGATAAACACACACGTAGCTCATCTGGATCAGCATTTTATAAATCCATTCTCCATTTTATAACAAGAATATTTCCTTTTAATAAAAGAAATCAGCAGCTGCATTGTGATGCTAATAGGTTTTAAAGTTTAGTGTAAATCTTATCTGTATATCAGAAATAATCTCACATGTACTGTCATCGCGTCAAATAAAACAACCTAGACAGCCATTAAAGACATTCACACACACAGATACACTACAAAGAGCATGCATACACACATACACAAAAGAGAGAGAGAGAGAGAGAGAGAGAGAGAGAGAGAGAGAGAGAGAGAAAGAAAGGCTAGCTGCTTAGCCTTAGGGAGCATCATGTTGGTGATTAAGCCTAACATATGTCACTAATCGAACCACAGCTGCTCCAAATGTCAAGAGTGTGTGTGTGTGTGTGTGTGTGTGTGTGTGTGTGTGTGTGTGTGTGTGTGTATTAGGGGACATACAGTGTATATATATATATATAGCACAAAAGGATGACAGAAGTGTCCTAATTAGTTGTTTGTGTCCTGCTGTCTCTGATACACACACTTTAATTTGTGAAACTTTCATCTGACCAATCAGCATCATTCAGTAGATCCACAGTAGATCCCGATCCACAGAAAAGCAGGAGCAGGAGCAGGAACTAAAAAAGGTTCCTGAAACAACAGTACCTAGAACCTAAACTGAGCTAGAACCCAGTCACAAAATTACACGTGTCCTTCCTCGGGTTTCTGAAGAAACGTTTCCGATTAAACCCTCTGCAGACAGAAGGGACCCAAATCTCAGTCTCCTTCAAATATGTGACGCGAAATTGAATCTACATTTACAACGAGTCAAACTAAGAGTCAAACTAAGAGTCGACTCTTTCAGCCTCCAAATGACTCATTGCCCCTTTTCTTTCTTTCAGTTTCTTTCTTTAGTTATTTGCAAAAATAGGCGACCTTTTGAAATCACGCACAAGTAATCCAAGTAAACACGTGACACTGTGCAAGTGTGATCACGTGTGGAAAATAAGATAAGGTGCAAAATGAACACGTGATGATAAATGTCTGGTGAAAAAATCAGCGGAGAAAGAAATGAAACATTTAAGAAATGAAAGTTAAAGAAAATAAATAAGAAAAAAAATAAAGTGGAAAAATAAGAAGGTCAGAAATGTGTGAAACATAGCAAGAGTCTAAAAACCATGTGTAGAATTCACAGCTGTGTGTGTGTGTGTGTGTGTGTGTGTGTGTGTGTGTGAGACTTTTCATGACTAAACATGGATGTAGATGTAGTGTGTGTTTGCTACTCTGCAGGTGTAGTAGGTTTTTTACTACCTCTTCGTCCTGTGGTGAAAAAGAAGTGAGAAATGTGTTAGAGTGTTGTGTGTGTCGTGTGTGTCGTGTGTATCGTGTGTGTTGTGTGAGCTTGTGGTTAAACCTCCACAGGTGAGGATGTGTGTAGCGGGAGCTGGAGCGGAGCAGGAGGTCCTCTCGGCCTGCGGGTCCAGCTGCTGCTTCACGCTGAGTGGCGCAAGCCTGCCGGGCCGCCCCTGCCCTGGGGAATGCTGGGAAACTACACCTGTGGCCCGTTGTCCTTGTCGAAACTGTACAGAGCGTGATGAGCATCGTAAACTACAAAGGAGGAGACAGACGTGCTGAAGGAGAGGCGCACACACACACACACACACACACACACACACACACACACACGCACACTGTGTGTGAGGGGAAGAGATGCTGAGAGAACATCTGGAGGAGTGACTGAACCTCGACCCCCCTCCAACACACACACACACACACACACACACACACACACACACACACACACACACACACACACACACACACACACAGCTAACCAGCAGCTTGAATGTAGACACTGTTCGACTTGCTACATGCCGAATATATTGACATATTTGTGATGTGTTTAGTGATTCTGGTGCTGATTTTCATTATTCTTGTGAGACATTAGTCTGAGAGAGAGCAGGATTGGCTGTGCTGTCTGGGTGGGAGGGGCCTACTCACTGTCTTCCCTGTCAATCACAGCAACGCTAGCCATTTGTGCGTGTCTGTGGGCTCATGTATGCAGAAGAGGGCAGATAGACTTTTACTCCGAGTAAAAAACAATGTGGAAAAATAGATGTTGATTAAAGAAGCTTAAAACTTGGATTAGGATTTTAGGATTTTTGGTCGATTAATCGTGTTTGTAAGATGAAAGAGAGAATAAAGAGAGAAGTGGAATGACAGAATAAAGTCTGTGTTTTGTTAATGTTATGTAAAGCAGAAAATAACTTTATTCCTAAAACCAGGTCTATTCTGGATTCTAATTGGTAGACCACACCACATCCATGCCCTTCATTTCCTGTTAGCAATGTTAGCTTTGCAGCTGCAGTGAAAAATCCCTGACACTGCTACAGCTTTAGGTTTTCTGTCTCTTAGAAAGAATTCATATGAGAATAAAATGTGATGGAATGATGAGGGGAAAAAAGAAAAGAGAGAAAGTAAAAATGAAATATGTGACTCGACTGACACACTTCACCCAGGCAAACCTAGCATGGGCCTAGCATGGAGTGAGATTAGCAGCACACGGTGCTATTGAGTTTCCTTCATCTTTCCACACTACGAAGAGTTTGTTTTTTCTGCAGTTCTTCGTTCTTCCTCCATCTTTCTTCTGCTGAAGTGGATGGTGAGATCCCCCCCTTCCCAAAAACAAAAAAAATCAGTCTCAAGATAGATAATTAATTGTTTTAATTCAAGTGCTTTAAGGCCGTGATTGTGAAGTGCAGCCAGAGGGCCAATGATTTTTATTATTATTTTTTTTTTATCAGCACTATTATATTTATGATTGAGTTCTTCCAGTTATATAATGACAATTTTGATAAAAAAATGTTTTCTGTTTTGTGGAAAGTTGCAGATTAAAATGCTCTAAGAAAGAGCCAGAGAATATTATCGCACACATTTAAATAAGGAGATTAATATTTGTGTAGTTGAGTTGTGATCATAAAGTAAATCTTTTCTAAAGGAGTCCCGAGCTGCCAGAAGTTTGATAATCCCTGCTTTAAGGCATTGTTGTGGTGAGATGAATTAGAGCCTTGAGTGTGGTAAAGTCTGCTCATGAAGCGCCACCTAGTGGTCTTGTGAAGGAACATGAACAGGCCAGGGCTGAATTTCATAACAATGAAGAAAACCATATGTAAAAAAAAAATGGCATTAATTATATGCAATTATTAAGTTGTTACTTGTGGGCGTGTGAGTGATTGTTAGTGATAAAGTGTCCCTCCTACATAGGGACACTTTAGAGTTCACGCTGTTAAGGGTGGAGCTGTGGGAGGGAGTAGGGTATAGTCATCACCACTTCAGAGTAAACCGCAGCCCAAGCGTCTGACATCACTGGTGTTATCGCTTGGGGGCGTGGCCTGTCCAGTTTTTTATAAATTGTATTATAAAATAGTAGCCCGAGCGTGTATACATGTACAATTTCTACATAGGGTCAAAGTGGAATTTTAGGCAAAACAGGACAGAAGCTTTCAGAGACAGTGGCACTGAGGAAGAGGCAGGAGTCAGAGCTAGAGGTAGCAGAGCTGAAGATGTTGAGGTTCTCTT
>JAKKZN010000026.1:13143035-13158561 GCA_033441825.1 Pangasius elongatus | reverse complement strand
TGAGAAGATCATCGGGGTCTCTCTTCCCTCCATCACGGACATTTACACCTCACGCTGCATCTGCAAAGCCACCAGCACACCCCTCACACACCCCTCTCACACACTCTTCACGACCCAACACACCCCTCACACACTCTTCACCCTCCTGCTGTCTGGTAAATGGTACTGAAGCATTCGGGCCCTTACAACCAGACTGTGCAATAGTTTCTTCCCTCATGCTATCAGACTCCTCAATACCTAGAACAATACCTAGGACTGGAGGAAGAACACACACACACACACACACATACTCAACACACACACTCAACAAACCAACGCTCTTAACTCTCACCTTACAGTGATAGGCGCTCTTAAGAGTTCTTTGGTTTGTTTTTAGTTTCCTACATAGATCCCTGTCTGAAGGGGAAACTCTCGGTTCTACAGTTGTATATATAGAACCATTAGCATTTTGGGTTCTAGCCTCAACTTATATTTTTAACTTACAGTAGAGTGTGGCCTTGGATTGGGGTTTTTTTTATTTTTTTTATTTCTTACATGTAAATCACTCAGAATAAAATGGTTTTACAAAGAAAGGGGTGTGTCAAGAGTTCTTCGTATGGTCAACAGTTCTACCTTTTAAAATCTTAAATTTTACTTAAAAAGTTTTCTGAAAGGGCAAACCCTTTGCTGTGGGGTCGTACACCCCAGATAGCTAACACACATCTACGTAATGTCAGATGGAGTAGTTTTAAAGAAAATTTAGTTGTTTAGTTGAAATGTTTATTCAGATGCTGGACATTGTGCCAACTAGCAACCAAAGTCATTGCAATGTGGTAAAGGTGTGAACTGCACAAATTATGCATACATATAGTATATCTGCTATCTTCAATCAAACCTCCACAACAGAAGAAGTCACAGATTGCTTTAGGGTAGAACTTAATAGTGGGCTAAAGAAGGAGTATGAAGAAATCTCCCACTTTTCTTCGTTGCTCCTCATTACCCTCAGTCCTGTTCTGAACGTTCTGAGCATTAATCATGCTCCAGTGCTATCAGAAAGATCAGCTTACACGTTTGCTTTGTATGAACAAAGTGAAGTGAAGTGTGACTATTTGAGTATCTGAGGAGGGACGTGTTTGCTTTGAGTCACGTTTCTCACACACACTGCGCTAGTGTTCGGGCCCGAGCTCAAACAGCCGTCTTTCCCAAGAAACAAAAAGTACACTCTTAGGTAGAACTCAGAGTAGAACTCTGAAGGTTTTTTTGTTGTTTATTCTTATGGCTGAGCTCTTGATTAATCAAATCCTTCCCAAAACCCAAATTTGCACAACTGTCACTACACACCTGCACCTTATACTGCGCTTAATGAGACACTTTTTTAACTTGCAGCTACTTTTTTTTTAGTGATTTTACTTCACAGTCTACACTTTTGGTGCGGTGTTGTCCTGTCTAGTTTAGCATTCTCTGTCCTGGGTATCTGTCGCGCTTTCTTGCACTTGTCTCTCGCACTGTTGTGCATTCACCTTTTATGTAGTCTGTGGGCTGTGCTGCTGTACTGCTGCACCATGGTCCTGAATGAAACAACATTTCAATCTGATGAATACAGGTCATATAGAAGTACGGCAATAAACTTGACTTAAAGGTAGAACCCTACAAAAGCAGAAACCCAGGAAGCAAAGAACGCTGAACCATTTGAGGAATACATGCAATGCAGGTCATGAGGCATGAGGCTCTAGCTACCATGTTAAAGGATTTTTTTTAAAGGCTTTGTCTTTTTGGAGAATCTTTAAACCTTACAACAGCCAGTTTTCCTTTTAGAAATGGATTAGCTTCATGTCCGTCTGCAGACTGTTTAAGTTTAAGAGTATTTTGGGATTAATGTACACCTTTCTCAATATGAATTTAAACTAAAGAGAAGTTATTCTTGCTGTGAGACTATTTTATAAAGATTTTGTATATATATATATATATATTAACTGTTTGTTGCTGTGTTCATTTCGATTCGTTCGTTTCAGTTTGCATTCATTTCAATTCGTCTAACAAAAGCGTGGGCTCGAGTAAAGTTGAGTTTTAAATATATATTTATTTTATAAATACATTAATATGAAAAATACAAGAACAGTTATAACCTGGGTATGTAATGATGCTTCCGTGTTTGCCTCATGTTCCACATGATTACATCTGTGGGACCACTAATCAAACTGAACACCGTTCTACAGAACTGTCCTTTTAAGATCAAGAGATAACACAGTTTCTTCTTGCCACGCCTTCATCGCTGATGTTTTCTTTTTTATGGAAGTACAAGTTCTACTACATTTTTTAGAAAAGAAATAAGTGGAAAGTTAAACAAACAAAAAAACAGCATGAAGTCTTGTGTAATTTGGTGAAAACTCTGTATATGTACAGTATTTTATACTGTATGTGTACACTCACCAGCCACTTTACAAGGAACACATGCACACCTGCTCATTCATCTCATTATCTAATTAAAATCAGGCAGGTAAACATTGGTTGTTTTTTTTGTCATCTCCGTCTGTTTACTTTGGGTGAGGCTGTCCCCTCTGTAGCTGCAGATTCCTGTTCTTGGCTGAGAGGAGTGAAACCTGATGTGGTCTTCACTACATCCACCTCAAGGTCCGACATGTTGTGCATTCTGAGATGCGTTTCTTCTCCCCAGTGTTGTAAAGGGTGAGTATTTGAGTACTCCTCTGACCTCTCTCCTCAACAAGGTGTTTCCATCCACATAACTCTGCCACTCACTGGATGTTTGTTTATTTATTTATTTATTTATTTATTTATTCGCACTATTCTGTGTAAACCCTAGAGACTGTTGTGTGTGAAAATCCCAGGAGATCAGCAGTTTCTGAAATACTCAAACTGGCCCTTCTGGTACCTACATCCATGCCATGGTTAAAGTCACAGAGATCACACTTTTCCCCATTCTGAACATTAACTGAAGCTCTTGACCTGTAGCTGTATGATTACATACATTGTGTTGCTGCCACATGATTGGCTGATTGGAAAGCTGCATGAACGAGCAGGTGTACAGGTGTTCCTAATAAAGTGGTCGGCGAGTATATTTTACTACTTAAGGTGTTAGTGAGGGGTGAAATGATAGTTCTGTTGCAGAGGAGCAGGATGGGAAATCAGGGTCATCTTGTTGTCATCAGGAGCTACAAAACAATAACAGCATAATCAATATAATATAATGTAAATTGTTCAAGATTAAAGTAATGCATTAATACACTTTGATGGGTTAAATGCAGAGCACAAATGGGTCACCACACTTGGCCACAAGCCACTTCACTTTAGTTCACTTCACTTCACTTCACTTTGATGTAACAATTCACCTCTCAGCCAGCAGAGGGCGGTAAAAATAACAATTCTGGTAGGACAATCAACCACGTTCATTCACTCATCCTTACTAACCGCCTGGTCAGAGTCAAGGTGGTTTAAATTACTAGTCTATTTATAATTTGGGAAATTGAACTAACTAAATTTGTTAGAAAACATCCCAGGCAGGTACAAACAAAAATAATAAATAGGAAAGTGGGATAAAAGAAACAGTCCTGTGCACACCTCTAGCTGAGGAACCGGCAGAGCCAGAGTTTACGGACCATGCTGACAGCACCAACATTTTACAGGGTTTCATGGGGCATAGCTGTAGGGTTCATTATATTTTTTTTTAAAAGGCCATGCCCACTTCATGTTTAAATCCAAATCCAGATACAGATGACACTGTTATTACAACCCTAGACTAAACAATTCTGTAAGGGATCCTAAACTGAAAACCTGTAAAAAAAAAAAAAAAAAAAAAAAAAACCTGAAAAACCTGGGGGGTTAGTCTTTAAGGGAAGGACTATGAAAGCACTAACGGTAGAGGTGAGCCTGGCGGCTGAACTCCTGCTGGTACACAGTGTGAGATGTCGGATGTGTATGAGGTGTGTGTGTTGCTCTCAGCTCCAGGGCCTGTAGTGTGAGAAGGTCAAAGCTTCGCTGGTATGGTTGCTCTTCCTCTGGTGGACACTTCACACACTGCAGATTTATCCTGAGGGAGAGAGATGAGCTATCTCACATTAGATATCTCCTGAACAAACACCTTCGCTTCACTAAATTGTCATCTCTCTCTCTCTCTCTCTCTCTCTCTCTCTCTCTCTCTGTGATACCTCTCTCTTGGTGAGGGAATGACATGAGCTCTGGCTAGCTGTCCAGGATACAGTCCCTTAATGTCTCTGCCTGGCCGCACGACACTGTATGTAAAAACACACATACAACCTTTATTTTGGACGTCACATTTAAATTATTATCTCACTTGCCCTGTGTATAAGTCGAGTTTATTTCCACACATGACATTAGGACTAATGGATGACACTTTAGTATGTAAAAGTTCTTCATGTTGCGCTTCAGCAGAATGACTCAATCAATGCTTAGAACAAATAATCACCTCTGTCATTCATCCATGTAACAAAGTCCTTCTGTACTTGTGTTAATCATATCATTTAAAAGATTCCTCTATAACTGTGACTCTCGACAGGCAGTAAATCTGGATAGTTTTTTGTTACTGTTGACATTTTTCTGTAGTTTGAACAGAGGGTTGGGTTCAGTTCCGGGGAAGATGCATGCGCTCGTTAGTGTTTTTCTGCAATTCGCCTGTGAGACAGCAGAGGGCGCCAAAAACAACAAATCGACCAGTCTTCAGCTCTTCTCTTCTCCTTTAATTCTTCTGATATTCAGATGTTCAATAAACAGCTTCAGCTGTGATTCACAAGGAGTGATAAGTGGAAAAAAGATCATATTAGCACGATTTCATGCATGTACCAGCACTGTATTTATTATTTTACATATATTAATGTGTATAGTGTGTAAGATGATGTATTATTCAAATACCTTTACACAATATTTATGTTTCTTCTTACAAAAAAATTTTCAAAAAATCAATTTTAATACAGTTTCTATACAAAAAAAATTCCACATTCATTAATTGTGTTTTTGAGTTAGAACAGCCTAAATATTAGATCTTTTTTAACAAGCTCACAAGTTTGCACCCCCATTGACCTGTAAAATGTATGTAAATGTGCCTCATTAAGATTTATAATGACAGTCAGCGCATGTTCACGTTAAGGCATGAAAGGTCCAACAGGCTCAAATTTGCTGAGTATCAATAGGAATCTGGAAAATAGCTATTACACAACCTAAAACAGAAAATATTGGTCTTTTAGAGAGCTGGAGAAAAGGGTGAGAAGTTACGAGAGTGTTTAGGGAGACCAGCAGTGAAAACCATCACTAATAAAAGAAACAGATGGAAGAAAAAGAAATCACATTTAAAAATTGCCAGAGATACCAAACAGCAACCTGAAAATATCATTAGAGGTGAAATAATAGTCCATATTTATCTAACATTCAGAAATATCAATTGGATTGATTATTATTATTTAACACTATTTAAACAAGTTTGTTACCAGACCTAAATACATTAAATATCTTGTTGGTTTCATGATTTACAGAAATGTGACACAAACTTTCGCACTTAACTGTCACGTATTGCATACTGATAGCTGTATCACTCACGCTCCACGTTGGTGACTGATCACATTTCCTTCCTTAAACTCATGAAGCCGCAGTGCCACACCTGATCCCGCCATCCTGCAACCTACAGCAAAGTCCATTAGCATTATATCATCCATAACTAACACCTCTTCCATGAGTTTAGCATTAAAAAATCACAAGGTGTTTTGGAACCACAATTGCAGTGTGCTTTGTGTCCCACTAATATTACATTTACAAATATCTTTATAAAGGTAAAGGACATTTTACGCACAGGTAAAGTTTCCTTCTCAAAAGCCGGTGTGCCGATGTTTCAGATAAATAACTTAAAATATTAGATTCAGTGTCTCATTTTTTGTGCCCTCTGATGCCCAACTGATGAATTGCTATTACAGTGAAATTATTGACAAGACTTTTTTTTTTTTACTTCCCAACCATCTCCATCCCCTCTGCTGAAATCACACCTGTATGCCTCGTACGTTGCCTTTTAGCAAAAACATTTATTTGAGCTGAGCAGCTATTTCTGCATTCAACTTAACCTTTAAGTGAGAAGTCTGAACTCACATAATTTTTGAGATATAAAGTGAGAGAAAAAAAAAAACATAGATGCCTCCATTAAAGCTGTGCTTTGTTAGCAACAAGCTAGCTAACATCAGTGGTCATAAGTTTCTAAAGTATTGATTTTCAAAACAGCAAACATGTATGGTCAGAGTTATAGATGTAACCAATTAATCGTAGTTAATATTATAGTTAATCCTACTAGTAAATAATGCTATAAACCCTGGACAGACTAAAAGACTAAAGTGCCGCTGCATCATTCTTTAGGTAGTGATCAATGATGTGGATTGATACATTGATAAATTCAGAATTCAGATAAAACTTGTAACTCAGAGTTTCCAACCTCCAACTCAAGAAAAAAAAAACAAACAAGCACACAAAGAAAACACCCCTTCATCTTGGAACGGTCCAGGACGGTCTCCTCAACCCCTGAGTTCAGCAAGTGACGTCAAATCTACATGAAATCAATATCAAATCGATCAAATCGATATTGAAAATTCAAGGTTTTTAATATATATATTTTAAACTACATGCTCATACATACCAATCATCCTAGACACATGATTAAACATTAAAACTGCACCTTTAAACCACACAAGCTGTGCTAAATAGCTCAATCAGTCCAGAGGCTTTCTTCTTTAATGTCGCTCCTTTTGGGGAAATTTCAACATACAAAGAAGTCATCCAATTATTCTATGCATGTATATATGTGTGTGTGTGTGTGTGTGTGTTTACCTGTAGAAGATTCAGTCTCTTTGTGTTTTTTAATAGTGCCTCTTGCCTCTATTGTGCCTTTGTAGTCATCAGTAAAATGGCGCAATCTAGTAGCCCCGTGGTTTCGACCAGCTCCAGTTACCCGAGCCGAGAAATGAGAAATCGGACTCTCGCTGTCTCTGTTTCTGTCCTCTGCCACAGCTGATACTTCCTCCTGCCTCATCTCCATCATCTCTATCACTGGTGCCACTGTCATCACATCCAATCCAAAGATCATTTACCAACAAGACCTAGAGAGTCTCTCACACATCAAGCTTGATTATGAACTTTTCTTTTAAGAATTTTTTTAAAAACCCTAAACTATCCAATTTGATCACACACTCTTAGGAGAAAGGATTAAATATAGAAGCTTTAGGGGTTCTTCTGTTGCTCCATAGAGGAACTATGAAGAACCTAACAAGAGATTACTTGGTTATCAGACAAGCAGAACCACTTTATGAAAGTTAATCATCCTTAAAAGAAAACTCCACCCAGAAACACCTTACGTATATTTATATTGAAATATTTGCGATGTATTTAGTGATTTTGGTGCTAATTTGTTGGTTGGTGCTGGATTTTCATTACTCCTTTGAGAACTTAGCGAATTGTTGTGTTGTGCTGATGTCACAGGAGGACATAGTTACTGTTATGGCTAATGACGTTAATGGCGTAAAATGGGGGGAAAATTTAATCAATCCCAAGCATAAGTGATAACGGTCATGTTTTGCTGTTAGCTCCAAAAAAAAAAAAAAAAAAAAGAGAAAGAGCTTCTTTTCTCACTCAATATTTTCAACAGTACCTTAATAAGAAATCCAGCATTGAACTAGTGGAGACACTGAAGCAAAAGTTGGACTCAAAGTCCCAGAATACAGTGCAGAGACTCGGTTCAGCTAGAGTGTACAGATGAGGAGGCGAGAGAGAGCTGGACAGACTGAAAGACTAAAGCGCCGCTGCATCACTCTTTAGGTAGCAATAAAGCGAGAGGTTTCAGGAATCCCGCTGACATCTTTATCAGCCGCTAGTCAAACGGTATTGTGGGTAGATTTTTTTCTTCATCTATTCAAAGAACCCTTTAAAAAAGCCCATGAAGAACTATGTTGTAAGAGTGTTTCATTTTATTATGCTTGTTTAACATGAATTAATGATGTGGATTGATACATTGATAAATTCAAGAATAATTGAAAGGGGCCAAAAAAAAAAAAAACAGGCTTTGTCTGATGTCACCCGGTGATGCCAGATTGAGGTTTTCTTCTGGTTGGATAAAAATGTATGATGTTTACGCAAACTTGTATTTGAATATCATATCACTCATACAGTCACCATAACAACAATTTATTGTATATTGTATTGTAAATATAGTGAAAATCCTATATTGAAAATATTATATTGTAAATGCTATATACTATTTCATTGGATTTATTATTCTAGTGAGATTTTCATTAGATTAGATTAGATTAGATTAGATTAGATTAGATTTGCATGGACAGTAGGAATTTTGAGCCCACTGACACTTTAATTCAATAGACACCCTCATCCTCCCTCTTCTCTGGACAATTTTCCTTCCCTAGCATGCCCTCTGTCTACACACAGTCCTCAGAATTATATAATCCCACATACACACCTTCCCAGATTAGATTTATTGGCATGCCACATGCACTTTACAGATTGGACAGGAATAAACATATAAATGGTGGCTAAAATGACTGGGTGGGAGGGATACTCATGACTCTCCCTTGTCAATCACAGTGACACTAGCCAGTCATGTATGTGGAAGAGGGCAGATAGCACTTTCCTCCGAGTGTGTTACGCTGGTTTGAGGTTATCGGATGGAGGGAGCATGTGTTAGTCTTCACCCTGTTGTGTGATAGTGGAGAGGGAATTGGCCCCAAGAAAAGATAAATCATGGTAAATCAATTCAATTCAGTTTTATCTGTATAGCGCTTTTAACAATGCACATTGTCACAAAGCAGCTTTATAGAAATAAATGGATTCAAAAAATATATTGTAAATATGTGGATTTATCCCTAATGAGCAAGACAGAGGCATTGGAGGCAGGGAAAAACTCCCCGAGACAATATGAGGAAGAAACCTTGAGAGGAACCAGGCTCAGAAGGAAACCCGTCCTCATCTGGATCAGTGTAAATATGACAGGTTAAGGCACGTGGACGCCAGGATTAGACACTCTGTAGTGTCCTTAAGCCTCCGCTCAGGGCGCTGGGACTCATTCCTACATCACTCAGTACATTACATTCGTGCTGTCCTGAAAACATGGACTTATTTTTTCTATCTGGCAACCCTGTTTAGGAGAAGCCTCGGCACCTGATTGGTCGAGCAGCTGATCCCGGGGCGGGGCTTGGGCGCGTTTTCTCTCTGCCTGCCTCGCCTGCTGTTGGGTTTGTGATCTATCTGTCTGTCTAGCTGTCTATCTCAGCGTCTGTGTAGCGCTCCGTTCCCGTTCAGGGTCATTCGGTTCATCCGGTGCTGAGCGCGAGCGACGATGGCGACATCACGGGGGTCTTCTTTGCTTCCGTTCTGCTCGTGACCAGCCGGAGGATTCTTCTTCTTCTTCAGAAAAAAAACGCATTAACCCGTGGAATAAAAGGAAAGGGTTTACAGCAGAGCCCGGTACTGAAGAAGGGAGGGACCCGTGTCGGAGTCGGTGTCGGTGTCGGTGCGCGTGCTTGCCGTGTCTCCCCCACCTCCCGACCCCTCCTCCTCCTCCTCCTCCTCCCCGTGTCTGTGTGAGAGGTAACGTCAATAACGCGCGGTGCGTTAATTCCTGCGTGATTAATTGAGGATGTGTGTAGAGCGGATGGATGGATGGATGGATGGATGATCATGATGATCTCAAGGCCCGGTTTCCGTTCGACTGTGCACCAGCGTGAAGTCGACATGTGTGTGTGTGTGTGAGTGAGTGAGTGTGTGAGCGCGCGCGCGCGCGCGTGTGTGTGTGTCGCTCCCACTGATGCACATGAGGCCTCAATAAATTTCACGCAGGCTATCTGTAATTTTGCACGGCTGTGGATTTAGTTGTCCCGACAGCAGCGGGCCACCATTTTGTTTTTATTAACGCGTCACGATCACGAATTAGACCGGTCGTTCACGCGCGCGCGCCTGTTTGTGCTTACGCGTCGCCCGGCCTGTTTATTCCGCTGTTTGTTTGTTTGTTTATCTTGTGGTGGTGCTGCTGCTGCTGGTGGTGGTGTTACAAGGCAGGCCGCAAATCCGTCACATTCAGCCGCACCCATAAATAAAGATAGGATGTGCATGTGCATATAGGGTGCATGCTGATACACACACACACACACATGCTGTGTATTAGTTTTATTATTAATATTATTATGAATCTTTTATTTTCATTTGTTTTAGCTGTAAGTGTTTCTCCCCTTCCTCCTGTCAATCTTGTATCCTTTTTAGGATGTTGCGGTGGCGGTCCGGTTATATAACTGCAGGCAAAATGACACACACACACACACACACACACACACACACATCCTTAGAGAAGGCTCCGTTTCATTCACTTTATTGATCACACTCCTGTTTCTTGTCTCTAATTGAATGGCAGGAGCAGGGTTTTTTTGGCTGGAAATGGTGAACAATAGCACAGGAAGACTTGACCACAGGAATGGCCGCAGCCAAGGCCAGTGGATTTGTTGACATTGGCTCTGCTCGCTTGTTTTCCTCTTAAAGCTGTCACTTATTCTCAATGGCCACGATTAAACACGTATTCTCTGATGTCCTGACTCGAGGAGCTGAAGGAAACCCGGGTGTAGAGTGTCGTAAAGGAGCGTCAGACGTGTTGGCGTGTCGATGTTCACGGCTGTGTTTTGGTTTCGTGATGCCGCACGGTACAGGCGGGCGATACGGTCACGAACATCACGTTACGATACGCCTGATGTATCACGATATTTAGATCGACTGAGATTAAGGCAGTAGCCAATCAGAATTTAGCATCTGCAAGGAGCAAACAGTCTGGAAAACCCTGAGAGGAGCCCGGTTCCTCTCCGAGGTTCCTTCCTCATATCGTCTCAGGGAGTTTTTCCTCACCACCTTCGCCTCTGGTTTGCTCATTAGGGAGAAATTTATAAGATGAACGATGAACTTCTGAGAAATCGCAGATCAGTGTTAGACTTTTTTTTCATGGTTCCAGACTGATTTAATGCGGCTGATTTGATTTCAAAATTTTGTATTGAATCTTATGTTATTTATTTATTTAATTCATTAATGAATTTTGCTTCTTCTTTTTTTTTTTTTTTGCTCAATATTAAATTTTTTAGGCGTTAAATAAAAGCATTGTTAAAAACACGCCGTTTCTTCGCGACGTGACGCGTACCGTGCATCACAGAGATGCCTTCAAGTATCGCGATATGATATATATATATATTTTTAATATTATCCAGTGCTAACAAACGTCTCCGAACGCATGTTGTGACGTCATTTATTACGATATCATCACACAATATTTGCATGACAAACAGCTGTATACACAATATTTACTTAACATTTTATTTACATTTTCTACCCCGTTCTTTTTTTTCTTTTAAACAGATTATTCTGTACATTTATTCGAGTAAAACGGACGTCGCATGGAGTGTGTTTTCTCCCTTTGTGCATTAACGCACATTATTTACTTAGACTTTAATGTATTTATACATTCATTTTGGAATGTTATGAATTTTCCGTCTGTTGTGTAATCTGGCCCCTCCCACGCAGCTATTTCAGTGTCATGGTCCTTTGTTTTCACTGTTCATTCATCGTAAACATGGATGAAGAGAGTGTGTGTATATATATATATATATTTATGTTAGTATGGATGTAGCCTGTATAATCAATATTTATAAGGAACCCAGGCACTCCTCATTATATGGACACTGAGTGATGGTTTCCATTGTTATGCATCTTGTTTTGACGGCTTTAACGCTCTTTTTCTTTTTTATTCCTATCCATATGCATGTTGAAACATTTGCATTGTATTGATGCGTGCTGCCCCGCTGTTACAGAGGGGGGGCGGCTGGGGGAGTTGTCCCAGGCCGGGGCTGGGTGGCAGCCCAGGGGTCCATTGACATGTAGAACAGCCCTATTTGATCAGAAACCATGGGGTCTTGGCATTCTATACAGCGGGTATGAATTGTGTGGGAGCGAGGGCTGTGTGTCCATACAAGCTCAAATCAAAACCGAAGCCTGTTTTTTTTCCTGCAGTAGTATGCTAAATTTACCAGTATCACTTACATTCAAAAAAGGGAAATTCTTTCTTATAATCTTTCACTAAAATGCAGTAACCTGTAAATATCTTCCACTTAGGGCTGTAACCCGATGACACGATCTGCTCAAAGCTCAAAATAGCTGTATCTCGATCTGCGTTCACAGTTTAACCCGAAGTGGGTGTGGGCTAAACCATAAACGCTGAAAAACACTCGGAAAAAAAAAAAAACCCCAAGTGTAATTTCTGTCTCTCACAGCTCCTCAACCTCAGCTCATAAATGGTCTTAACTAGAGATGTGTGTTTTTTGTTTTTGTTTTTAACTCTTGCTCGTACAGTTATTAATTTTGTTTGTACCTGCCTGCAAAGTTTTCTAACGTATTTATTGGTTCTATTTGCCAAAATATGAACAAACTTGTGGCCAGGTTTAAGCTACGACAACCCTGAACAGGCAGGGACTAAGGATGCTGTAGATGCGCTGCACAGCGCCGCATGTTCATGCTCTTGGTCTTTGTTTGTCCCGAAAGCTTCATATCTAACTTCCCGCTCACAAGACTTGTGTTGTGTTGCACAGGATCTCAGTCCTGAGTCCAGACGCCATGTGAACCTTTCTTGCAAGCTTTCTTTAAAAAAAAAAAAAAAAAAAAAAAACACCAGAATGGTGCTCCTCCTATTCGAGTCTGAATTTGTTAATTCAGACTAATGTGTTTCTATTCGGTTACATCTCTAGCGTGCACATGGGAACGAAAACAACATTAACCAAGGGTGATTGTCATTTTCTTATGGCTGGAACAAGGTTTAATTATTTCACACTCAGATATCCTGTTTTCACTCTGACAAACAATCATTTTTAGATATTACGTGTATGTTTGTATATGTTGCGTGCAGAAGAGCCGCTCAGATTGATTGCTGTTTTAAACAAAGGTTAAAATATTGAGGCCATAGACAGGAAGTGTTGACCTGCGCGGACTTGATGTGATCAGTAGCTGATCCAGGGTCTGCGTTTGTTTACCGTGCTTGACCCCCGGCTATGATGAGGAGAGAGCCACGCTGCTCTGAGGTCGGCGGTTTACTTTACACCATAAAGAGAGTGAGAGAGGAAGAGCGGGCCGCGAGGAGACCGCCGGGGCCGGGGAGGGGCGGGAAACCCGCGTCGGGTCTTAACAATGACTTAATTTCTCATGCAAACGTGTGTGTGTGGGTGGGTGTGTGTGTGGGTGAGAGAGAGAGAGAAAGAGAGAGAAGGGTGAATGCTAGGGGAGGGGAGAATGATCTGTGTGTGTGTGTGTGTGTGTGTGTGTGTGTGTATGTGTTCATTTTTTTTTTTTTTTTCTTTTGTCACTTCCTTCCAGGCTGAGTCACCACCGCCGGAGCGCCCGAAGGGTCCCGCACGCAGGGAAAGCGAGACGCGGGGAGGGACGTGGTGAAGGAGTGAGTGGACGCTGAAGCGTAAAAAAACAGGAGGGGAAGAAGAAAGAGAGAGAGAAAGGAAGCACAGTGGCAGGGGTGGGACGAGCGACCCTGAGAGAAGAGGACGAGCACTGGGCTCCCCCCTGACCCCTGAACTCCCGAGCTCGGAGTCATCATGAACGACCAGAACGTGGTGAAGGAGGGTTGGCTGCAGAAGAGAGGTGAGAGAGAGAGAGAGAGAGAGAGAGAGAGAGAGCGATCTGAGGCTTATCATCATATGGAATCCATCCCATTAAACACAGTTCTAAGCCTTACATGTATGTGTGCTGCAAAAACACGATCTAGACTGCACACACAAATTCTGAATTTGAATCAGAACACACACACACACACACACACACACACACACACTATCACATCAGTGTCACATCCAGATCTGTTTATAAGGAATAGTTGTGTGGATGATGTCGTATGGAGTTTGCAAGCTAACAAAAGTATCTGAATATGAATTGAGTAGATTTGAATTATATACATGTTTCATTAAATAAAACAAAAAAATTGTGAGGGTATTTAATAAATTTACATTTCTGTTTGTTCTGAGCGTGCTAGGGTTGAGATTTGCCTTCAAAAACACAATTCAGCATTATTTGTTAAGGTTTTGAGATTTTTCAATCAGAGCCCTAATACAAAGCTTCAAAATTCAACATTCAAAAATATGGATTTGATGCAAATTAGGCCAAATGTGAAGCATCCAGGAAAAAGTAGATGCCTTCACATGGCATCTATTATGTTCTACTCAAATAGCTCATTTTCTATAGTGATGCCGAGTACTCGATGGTCAGGTAACGTTCTACAGTTAGGCTACGTTAGCAATCATTCGCAGCCCGCAGATAACAAGTTAGCTGTTTAGGAGAAGTTTAGCTAGTTCAGTAGAACAAGTACTGTAGAAGCACTCCTGGATGCTTCCTGGTTCAGAACAAGGTAGAAGCATGGGTTAAATGTAAATTTATTCCATACGCCAGTTCACAGGGCGCACGGTGGCTTAGACGTTAGCGTGTCTGCGTCACACCTCCGGGGTTGGGGTTCGATTCCCACCGCCACCCTGTGTGCACCCAGCTTACATGCTCTCCCAGTGCTTCGGGGGTTTCCTCTGGGTACTCCGGGTTCCTCCCCCGGTCCAGAGATATGCTCTGTAGGCTGATTGGCATTTCCAAAATTGTTCATAGTGTGTGTGTGTGTGTGTGTGTGTGTGTGTGTGAGAGACAGAGATCCTGACACTTTTTCCAATTTGCATATTTATGCATATTCATAAATTCTGACTCGAATTCTTGATAAACCTAAGCCATGTTTAATCATTTCCTGGGTCTTCCATCACTGTTCTACGCTCTTTGAAAAGGTTCCTGAAGGGTTCTTAAGGGATAATTAGTGGCTCTTGCTTTCTAAAGAGGTTCTGATTAGAACCCTCTCACACAGGGAGTCCTACAACCTCTAGAAGCTTTAATGAATACGCCAGAAGGACTCACAGAAGAACTCTTTAGAAAGCAGAGAAGTTGGAGAACCATATACTTCTGACTCTGATTTTTTTTTTTTTTTCAAAGTGTTCCATAAGGGTTCTTTAGGATAGTTACGGGTCCTTAGTTGTCTAAACCGGTTCTATTGAGAACTGTATGTGATAGACTGAACCTTATAATATAAGGTTTTCCTGGATTCTCTGAGGTTTTCCCTAAAGGTCCAACTGAAGAACCTGTTTAGAGTGTGTTCTCATGTCTCAAATGGCAGAGTGTATGAACTGTGTGTGTGTGTGTGTGTGTATATGTGTGTGTGTGTGTGTGTGTGTTGACGAGTCCTGTGCTCCTCTGTCTGTCCCTCCAGGTGAGTATATAAAGAACTGGAGGCCACGATACTTCCTCTTGAAGACGGATGGCTCCTTCATCGGCTACAAGGAGAAGCCCCAGGACGCAGACTTCGCCTACCCCCTCAATAACTTCTCTGTGGCCAGTGAGCTTCTCTCTTCTCTTCTGTCACCTTCTTTTCTTTTCTCCTTTTTTTTTTTTTTTTAATGCGTTCATGAAATGTTTTGGCACC
>JAKKZN010000026.1:13096851-13119570 GCA_033441825.1 Pangasius elongatus | reverse complement strand
TTCTGACAGGTCCGTTACTCCTGTACAATCCACAGCTCACTGAAATTACAATCCTCTGTATCACTAAGTGTTTTCATCCGATCCATTCAGCATTAGAAACTATAGGCTTGTAAACATAACGCGAGTTATTATGGGGTCCAGACCAATACCAGATTGTTAGCGTTAGAAATCTCAGATTCTGACCAAATATTCTGCACAAAGGAACAAATTTGAAATTGTAGAAATGAAACCTTTGCATCGCCTCTCACTGTCTAAAAACATGGACATTCCACTCTAACTATTTAAAGCAACTGAATGTTTTTCTAATGCTGCTTTTTTAAATGTATCTGATAATGCAGGCGTTCTCAAGCTCAAACATTCTGCATCCTGGAAGTTAAATAAAATGCACAGAGACCCTCAGGACATAGCACAGATCTGATTTTATCAACAATACAGCAGCTTTGGACCTTCATGCTAATTTATTTGTGCCGTTACAGCTTTTTAGTCCATGTATCCAGATGCTGACCTTAAACACGGCTTCATACTAACAGCATTTCCAACAGGTTTTATTAAAATAGCAGTCAGATCAACGTTTACATTGTTTACATTATTTGGCAGTTAGTGTTAGATGAACCACTTTCATTTCAGGTGACAAGACAATTAGACTTACAGTAATAGCAACAATAACAGTAACATCCTTGATATTCTGTGATGTTAGTTGGTATTAGTTCATCTACACCACTATTGTGTTATATATTAAAAAAAAAAAAAAAAAAAAAAAGGCAATACAGTCAAGGACTTCTTGGATGCACATCCCGGATCCCTGGACCTCAGTGTGAGAAGCATGGAGATGATGCTAGGATGTAAATATTACAATGCTCTTGGCAATGACAGTCATGATGTTGGACTTTACAAGCACACCATGTCTGGTATTATTGATCAGTGTAGGATATGCAGATCTGGCAACCCATGCATCAACACTATATATATATATATGCATGCTAGATAAAGGCTTTAGAGCACGTTTTGTTTAAGACACTAGAGTTCAGAGATATTCAGAGACTTTATAGCTGTCATGTAGGATTAGAACATGAACCCACTGACTGGTTGAGCAAAAACACGTGATGATTTCATTTAGCACAATAAAGTAACTGCACTGCCAGTTCAGCTCATATAACCCGAACTTACCTTCAGGTGGATGTGTTCAATGCGTAAAGTGTTCACAATGACTCCGAAAGACTTTAATTAGCTAAGCGTTTGTACAAATATCCGACTCTGCTAGTGCGCTACTCTACTCGTTAGCATACGGACTGGAGTTGAACTGTTTTTAAGTAATTACTGGCTTTGTTCTTAATTATTTAACAATAATGAAACCGTATTGATAAAAAAAGGAACTTTACACAATACAGGAAAAATAAATAAATAAAAACTACACGCTTATTTTTTAAAAAATATTTTTAACAATTACGTCCGGCGTATTACGTATTCGCCGCCTACCTTACGTCATCAGGGTGCGCCGGCAAACTGCGGCTTTGGGTCCTTTCGCTCCTTTGGTCGCAGCCGGTGGCTCTCTGGAAGGTTCTGTTGTAATTTAACGGAGGCAGAACCGGAGCGAATCCGCGTCCATCCGAACCGTTGGAGCGGTGTGCGGGTCAGCAAGGAGAGCCGACGTTTTCCTTAAACCCTGACAAGAAATAATTTAGTGGGATTTAGTAATAATATTAATACTAAAATAAAGATGCCCGAAGCCGCGATTGCAGTGCCGAAGGGTCCAAGCGGAGGCAAGAACAACGGAGGCGCTTATGTGGACCGGGACAAACCGGCCCAGATTCGGTTCAGCAACATCAGCGCGGGAAAAGGTGAGTTTTTATTAATTAATTAAGTAATTAATTACACACTTCATTTGTATTTGACGTGCTGGATCTGTTCGGCTAATGCTAGCTAGCTGCTGACTGTGCAGTTTCTAGGCTGTAGCAGAAGCTTCTGGTGAACACCTGCTGAAAAACAAATGCATAATGAAATTAATATTACATTCTCCTGATGCAGTATTGTTTGAAAGTATCCGGCTAACATTAGCTCCTGACTGCGCCATGTATGGCGATGCAGCAGCAGCGACGCCCCTCAGCGCCCTGCTTCTGTACCTCAGGGCTGGACGGTGCGATAACTGTGGCGCATCACGATACTCGATATGTGTGGCGATATTTCACTAGTTCGATATCAACATCCCAGCAGTCCTCTAGTGCCAAAGCAAAAGACAATATATTAATAAGTAAAGTAGTAAAAATAAGCATAGTGTGTAACAGAATAGCGAAAAATAAGTGGAGAAGTAGAAAGTGACATTACACACACAATACTGCACTTTATATTGCACATTCAAATGGGAGAATAGCAGAAAAACGATGATGCGCGTTATTATTCACAGACGTGCTGTCGGCGATATAGCAAAATAATAAATAGTAACAGTGGTGAGGCTGCTTATATACTTTGTTTTCTGCTATGTGCTTCAGTTTCTATTTTCTTTTCCTGTCTAAAGCGCCTTGAGAGACCTTTTTAAAGGTGCTATAATCATAAGTTGATCAATCACTCGAACGCTTTGTTTATAGAGCACTGTAAAATAACACTAGTTGACCATCGTGCTGTACAAGCAACTACAAAGAGTTGTTATGACATCGTAGGGGTTTTGAGCCCTCAGATGTAAACTCGCACCTCCTGGAAGTTTGCTGGATGTTCCACTAGGTTACTATAAACGGATAAAAAGCGTTAACACAGTGTTGATACTGACGCGTGTTGCTGTAGAATAACGATGTGTTCTGTCGTGTTTGACAGCCGTCGCCGATGCCGTCAGAACGAGTCTGGGCCCTAAAGGCATGGACAAGATGGTACGTCTCGGTATTATTTTTTCCTTTTCGCCTTCCATATTTGCTCATGTTCCTTAAAAATGATGTAGTTAAGGAAAGCGATGATGATGGTGGTGATGATGATGATGATGATGATGCTTTGTGCCGTAGATCCAGGACGGGAAAGGAGACGTCACCATCACTAACGACGGAGCCACCATCCTGAATCAGATGCAGGTCCTGCATCCTGCTGCTAAAATGGTGAGACACGACCACTCCTGTTTCTGTAGGAGTCTCAGAAACGAGGGGAGAATCGAAACACTTACGAGTGTGTGTGTGTGTGTGTGTGTGTGTGTTTTAGCTGGTAGAGCTGTCCAAGGCTCAGGACATTGAGGCTGGAGATGGCACTACGTCTGTGGTGGTGATCGCTGGAGCTCTTTTGGACGCCTGTGCTAAGCTTCTACAGAAAGGTACACACACACACACGGCTAGTGATTTGTTCACCCCCTGGTGTGTGTCCTGAGGGATTCCAGTCACGATACACACATCTTTGTTCACATCCATGACCTCATTACAGCCAGGACTCTGAGAGAGCTTAAATTAACGCTGATCATTCAGAGCAGCACCAGTCACTCGCTGTTATGTGCCACATTGTAAGCGTCTCCGTCGTCGTTCCTCAGGCATCCACCCGACCACCATCTCGGAGTCCTTCCAGAAGGCGGTGGATAAGGGCGTGGAGATCCTGACCTCCATCAGCCAGCCGGTGGAGCTGAGCGACCGCGAGACTCTGCTCAACAGCGCCACCACCTCGCTGTGCTCCAAAGTGGTGTCCCAGTACTCCAGCCTGCTCGCTCCGATGAGCGTGGACGCCGTCATGAAGGTCATCGACCCGGCGACCGCCACCAGCGTCGACCTCCGCAACATCAACATCGTCAAGAAGCTCGGGTGAGGAGCACGGCACGTGCGGCGTACACGAGTAGAATAGAAGCTCGTAGCCACCGCTTTCTGACTTTTCTACGCGAATGTGATTTAAATTTAAATGTGATTTTGTGTGTTGCTGTTTTCCAGGGGAACCATAGATGACTGTGAGCTGGTGGACGGTCTGGTTCTGACCCAGAAGGTGGTGAACAGCGGACTGTCCCGCGTAGAGAAGGCCAAGATCGGCCTGATCCAGTTCTGCCTGTCCCCTCCGAAGACCGATGTACGTACAGCCACACGCCCGTTACAGATCACAGGGTCAAAACGGGTTACAGTTTATCCGTTAGTTCCTTATAGTAAATAATGTAAGCGCAGTATAGAGGTGGGAAGGGGAAAAAAAAAAAACGATTGGAATCAGAAAATCAGTCCAGCAGTTTTCAATAGTCACAATGAGTTAAAAGCCAATATCACAACCTCACCAGACTCTCTCTTTCTCTCTCGCTAACTCACTCACTCACTCACTCACTTGCTCTCTCTCTCACATATAATAAACTGTCACGTTATAGCGAATCCACAGACTCCGCTATTCTGAAGACTTTCCTGTCTCGGAAAACTTATCCTTAGGTGAATCGGATCTTTTGGATCGGGCTTGAATCAAACTATCATTGCTGATTCGTATTAGATCAGTGGTGAATGAAAGAGTACCGAATCGTTCCTTGTTTACCCGTGTCGTTTTTAGCATCGTATTATTTCTTCATATCAAGATGTGTGGCGTATCGCCAGAGACAGAAAGAGAGAGAGATCCACGCCCCTAAAGCAACTGAAGTGCTGTTTTTTTTAACATAATTTAGTTGACCTTGTCCTGTGCTTCGTTCTTGTTCCTTCGTGTCCGGACAGATGGATAACCAGATCGTGGTGTCGGATTACGCACAGATGGACCGTGTGCTCCGCGAGGAGAGAGCTTACATCCTCAACCTGATCAAACAGATTAAGAAAGCCGGCTGTAACGTCCTGCTCATCCAGAAATCCATCCTCAGGTACGGAAAGACAGGAAACCGATGAGAGAACGTGTCTGCTCCAGGTCTAGGGAAGACTTCTTTTTATTGATTTATTTTTCATTTCCTGTAAAGAAACTATATAATACACACACATGAAATATGAAAATATAATGAGTTCTTGTCCAGAGTGTGTGTGTGTGCGCACACTAATGCGTTTGTGTCGTTTCAGAGATGCGCTGAGCGATCTTGCTCTTCATTTCCTGAACAAGATGAAGATCATGGTGGTGAAGGACATCGAGAGGGACGAGATTGAGTTCATCTGCAAGGTGAGAATACGGCGTTCATCAGGGTCTAAAATCCTACAGTGCATCAAGCTCTCCTATAATAAACTGGAGCATATTTGGCCCATCAGCCTGGCTTTATTCTGGAGTTAGTGCTGGTATTTTATTTAAGTAACTTTGTAATAGCTGTAAATCACACTGAAATGCTTTAACACCACGTCGCTACGTTCCAGACGATCGGCACCAGACCCATCGCCCACATCGACCAGTTCACGGCGGAGATGCTGGGCTTGGCTGAGCTGGCTGAGGAGGTGAGCCTGGACGGCTCGGGAAAACTGGTCAAGGTGAGAGACGCTGATCTGAGAACAGCCTCAGGGGTGCACATGAGCTTCCTTTCCAGCTCACTGCTACACTAAAGTAGAGTAAAAGTGTAGGGTTTTAATGGGGTCTGATGTTGACAACCTGTTAATTGTCATTACACTGCCATTTCTTGACTGTGTGTGTGTGTGTGTGTGTGTGTGCAGATCTCCGGTTGTGCCAATCCAGGTAAGACGGTGAGCATCGTGGTGCGCGGCTCCAACAAGCTGGTGATCGAGGAGGCTGAACGCTCCATCCATGATGCTCTCTGCGTCATCCGCTGCCTCGTCAAAAAAAGGTGTTTACCTACTCGTGTGTGTGTGTGTGTGTGTGTGTGTGTGTGTGTGTCCTTCCAGTTGTTGACTGTAAAAGAGATTGTAGTCTCTTTAATCTGATCTCTTAGTACTATAGCATTATCATCCACTTACATTATACCATGTAGCCTGGCTGCCATTTTTACATAAATTACTTAGAAAACCTACAGTTTACGGGTTTAACAGCACAAAACATTGAAGTTTTAGCAAGGAAAATAAACGAACAGTTTTCCGGGACGGATTCAGGCGCTAACACGAAGCCTAGACGCTGCTTGAAACCATGCTAGCATCATTTAATCGTTTCTGTTGTGATGATAATACGTTTATATTACATAGCGTCTTTCTTGTAGCCAAGGTGGCTATACGGCGCTAAGAACAAACTGATTAAAAGCAAACGAAACAAAAAGTCTGGCAGCAGAAGGTATGAATGTTCATAGCTGTCTGCGTGTGAGGAGTCGTGTTGCTGCTTAACGGAGTCGGCTCTCGTCACCACAGGGCTCTGATCGCGGGCGGCGGCTCTCCGGAGATCGAGCTGGCGCTGCGCTTGGCCGAGTACGCCCGCTCTCTGGGTGGCATGGAGGCGTACTGCGTGCGCGCCTACGCCGACGCCCTGGAGGTCATTCCCTCCACGCTGGCCGAGAACGCCGGTCTTAACCCCATCTCCACGGTAACCGAGCTGCGCAACAGACACGCTCAGGGTGAGACGACGGCCGGCATCAACGTGCGCAAGGTGGGCTGCCTAACTGCACTACCAGTGAAACCATGGCAACAAGCGTTAAGGAATAAACCACTGTAGGGGTGTGCTGTTGGAGGAAAATAATCAGCGACACGATGCTACCATCCCGAAGTTGATTACTTTCCTGTAACCGCATGTCCTGATGTGTTTTATTCCTCTTATACCGGGGAAATTTGCAACAGTTTGCAAGTTTTAGTTTTGTTTTGTTTTTTTTATCCATTTTTAATTACATTGCAGTCAGATTTGAGAGTGATGTAAACTGTAGGGGGGAATAAATCACTGGCAGGATGTTTTATCAGAGACATTCATGCAGAAGTGTAGCTGAACCACGGTTTTCTCTCTCCATCAGGGTGGTATCTCTAACATCTTGGAGGAACTGGTGGTCCAGCCCCTGCTGGTGTCCATCAGCGCCCTCACCCTCGCCACGGAAACGGTGCGCAGCATCCTCAAGATCGACGATGTCGTAAGTGGCCTCATATCACTATCTATCTTATGTAGTGTTACATCTTAGAAATGACTGTTTCTAATGACCGGCTCGTTTGGTGTGTGTGTGTGTGTGTGATACTCTCATTCCTCTGCAGGTGAACACGCGATAAGGTGTGTGCGCGCGTATGTGAAGAGAGCACTGATGGACTGAAGCACTGCTGCTGAAGGATGTGGGACCTCGCCATGACCAACTGCTCATGAGCTGTCTGTACGTGTGATGTTACGTTGCGTAATTTAATAAACTTTTTTTTTTGGTCACCCAGTGTTCTCTTTGCTTCGCTTCATTACACGTTGTTTACCACTGCACTGATCCGATGCTGCTTTTTAAAGGAGCCCTGAATGTGTCAAATAATGAATAGATTAATCAGATATGCAGGACAGTTCTGAAGATTAAAATCTCGAAATGGATCTTTACGGAAATGTCAGAGACTCGTACATTATTTACGAATCTTTGGGTGCTAGCTGAACGTTCTCCGATACGTCTACGTGAACAAAACACATGACTCCCAAAATCCACTGCAAATTTTTATGATTTGAGGCATCTAAAAAAAATTCATACTTGGTTTTCTGAGGGCTGAAGGTGCATTAGGTGAGATTTATGAAAATTAGGTCTCTAAATTTTCTCTAGTAAATAGCTGAAGTTGAAGTTACAGCTCTATAAACATGGAAAAAGTCTCCTCCTAATGACTGATGAGGATGTGTTGAGGGCGTGTCTATAGAATGATTGACAAGTGCCCAATACATATAAACATTTATTTCCAAACTGCTTTGTTTTTTTGTTTGTTTGTTTTTTTAAATCACTGTGTAATACACCTGTACTGAGACCATGGCTTGAGCTATTTTCGTCATTTCTACATATTTTTCCATATTATTTGTATTAGTAAGAAATGAAAAAATATCGACTATTGCACCTTTAAAGCAGCCACCTGAGGCTGAAGTGGTAGCTACACGCCTCCATTACTTGTTAGCAAGATTAGCCTTGTGACTCCAGTGCAAAAGTTAAAAAAAAAATGAAACATATTTTGGTTTAATAACTATATGTGGTGTAAAATGTAAAAAGAGAGAGAGAGTGAGAGAAATAGGCAATGATATTTCTATTTTTATTACTAATCCAAATTTCTTCCCAAAGCTTGAGCAAGTTGGCACAAAAATAGAAACAGATTAACTTTGTCATCATACAATACCAAAAAAAAGTCTAATATAGTGTTAAAAGAAGAAGACAGCTCTCCTTTATCAGATTGAGGTGGACAAAAGAAAAGCCGCTTAATCTCATTTACTTCTTTTGTCTATCTCTGTTGGCTCGATCCCAAACGCCTTGCTGTTGGAACTCTAGTGCACTACCTAGGGCGCTGAGTGCGTTATCACGCGACTTAAATAGTGCACTTCGGTAGGGAGTGGAACTGGGATTGTGATTGGGCCGTTGGCTTCCTCACGCGACGCCGTTGCTAAGGGAGTCCTGAGAGGAATCCCTGACTGTGAGGAAGCAGGGCTCGTGTTTGTTGTTGTTGTTATTATTTTTATTTTTATTTACGTTATTAATGAAAAAATGGACAGTTCTCATCGCGCTAACGTGCTCGTGACATCCTGTCTGAAAACACCGGTGGATCCGCACACTAAAGTCCCGCTGGCTTTATACGAGAGAGCGCGTGCTGCTCCGGTAATAACGGATGCAGAACAGGTGGGTTCAGTGAGGCACTTCCGGTTTAGTTTTGGACTTTTGTGTAGTGCACTAAAAATAAAATGGAGGATAAACATGACTACTGGTGAAGTGTTTAACATGAACGTGTGGGACATGATTCATTAAAGGTTCAATCGGCGATTTTTAAAACTTCTTACTTGTAAAAAATAACCCGCAAAATATATAGAACATGATAAATAAATAATAGTTTAAGCCATGACCTCAAGACAAAAGTATTATATTGCTGAGAAAACCCATCTGGAAACGTGACTTCCGGTCCGGAAAGATTAGGTGCGTCCCAAATCACATACTTATGCACTCTTCTACACCATTGTGTAGCATGAATAGTGTGAGTAGTGTGTTCACACTGAAAATTCGCCATCACCGTAAACAAACTCCTTGCTGAAACTCATTTCAGCTTTTCTTCGTTCGTTATTTCTTATATAATTTACACTATATAATTAAATTTACTATTCTCGAAAATGAGTCCTTGATTTCGGCGAAGCGAACCGTCACAAAACTCCTCCTCCGTCACACAAGGAGTTGTGGGTAATATTAGCTTAAAAAGTGTCCTCGGATCCACACTTTGAAAATCTACCGGAAATAGTAGACCATCCGGGTACCTCTGGGATCCTATATTCAATATACTGCGATTTGGGACACACTCATTAGAATCTTGGGTACTATTTAGTACGGATAGTAGGAGAATTGAACGCAGCATTTGGGTTTGAATGGGCCTCCCATTAGCCATTTCACACACACACTCTACAGGCCACTGTAGATCCTGGGGGCAGGGCTTTGTGAAGATTGGTGGAACCTGGTGTGGGAGGGGTCAAGGAGTAAAAAAAAAAAAAAGAAATGTCTAACACACTTAACAACAGTCAGTCGGGATCAATCTGTTAATCTCGTGGTCACATGGGAGTGTATAGAGATGTAATAAATCATCACCAGCAGGGGGAGCTGTCTTACAACACTGACTGGTTTCAGTCACACCTTACACTCACGTCACACCATAAATCATGACATTTTACACCACATTGCTGTTGAATTCATTCTGATTGGTCAGGTGTTGTTGACTCACAGAATCTAGACAGTTGAAGACTGGAAGAAGATCAGGCGATCTTTCTTTCTAATCTTCAACTGTCCAGTTTGGGTGAGTCTGTGCCCACGATAGCCACGGATTCCTGTTTTTGGAAGACATGAGTGGTCTTCTGCTGTGTAGTCCATCCATTTCAAGGTTTGATGTGTTGTGCCTGCTGAGATGTTTTTCTGCTCACCATGGTTGTAAAGAGTGAATATATGAGTTACTTCTCATCCTTCTGGCCATTTTCTTCTACCTCTCTTATCAACAAGGCGTTTCCACCCACAGAACTGTCGCTCACTCAATGTTTTTCACACCATTCTGTGTAAACTCTAGACGCTGTTCTGTGTGAAAATCCCAGGAGATCAGAATTCTGAAATACTCGAACCAGCCCTTCTGGTACCAACAACCATGCCACGATCAAAGTCACAGAGATCACACTTTTTCTTCATTCTGTTGTTTGATGTGAACATTAACCGAAGCACATGACCTGTATCTGCATAATTTTTTGCATTGTGTTGCTGCTACATGATTGGATAGCTGTGTGAATGTGCAGGTGTACAGGTGTTCCTAATAAAGTGGAAGGTGAGCGCATACTCTACCCAGCCAGAGGCTTTACTCTACCAGAGGCTTCTGCCCGACATGGGGCTTTTCCTATGAGGAGACTTATGCTGACCTGGGGCTTTAGCCTAACTAGACACTTCTGCCCATCAAGAGGCATTTGCCCAACTCAGGGCTCCTGCCCAGGATAGGGAATGCTTTGCCAAGGAAAAGAGTTTTTCCCAACACAGGGCTCCTTCTAATCATGGAGCTTTGTGCAGCAAAGCACATCTCCCCAACATGTGGTCTTCCCTAGCATCGGGGTTCTGCTCAGCATGGGGCTTCATCCAGCATGGGGCTTCTGTTCAAGCTTTGCTTATCCTCCACGGGATTGCAGGGAGCCTGAAGCCTTTCCCATGGGACTTGGAGCACACCTGGATGGGGTGCAGGGCACAATCGCACACACACTCACATACTACAGACAATATAGAGATGCCAATCAGCCTACAATGCATGTCTTTGGACCTGGGGAGGAACCACAGAAGCACATTGAGAGCATGCAAACGCTGCACACACAGGGCGGAGGCGGAAAACAAACCCCCAACCCTGGTGGTGCATGGCAAACATGCTAAAAAACTAAGCCACCATTTTCAGATTTATATTTGTCATACTGTTTATAGACGTCATAGAAAATATTGAGATATTTTCCAGAGATATTTTCTAACTTTCTAATGTCACCTAAATCTCTGATCCCTTTCTGTCTTTCTTTCAGACGGAGTCTGACTCTGAATTAGACCTGGGCACCGATGATGCTTGTGCTCATGTCAGCTGCCCACTGCCAATTACAGATCGCTGTAAAATGGGCAATCACATTGACCTGCGTGAGCTGTACTTTTCTAATGAGCAGTACTACCGCAAGCTGGAGCAGCTGAGGAGAGCCCACCTTCGCACCATGGCTGATCTCGAGCTCATGTACCTTAAGAAACTTGAGCTGAACGGCACTGCACCTCTGAGCGACTATGCCAGAGCCTGTCTGTGAGTTCCTGTGTTCTTTTCTTTTCACACATTAGTGTAAGGTAACGATGGAAATAAGGAGGAAATGGAATTTCTGATTGATATCCATAACTTCATTAATTGCAAGGGATCTCTAGGGAAAGATTATCTAAAATATCTCTTGAACCTTCATACTGGGATACATTTATTTTTCAGTGGTGGTGAGGTAAATTTGTTTTGTCTTGTGTTTGGCTGTAGGCTGCAGTGTCCTCAGACAAACAGTATAAATGGAGGAAAATTTAAGAAGGCTCACTCAGCCCATGAGCTCAGAAGCAGCACCTACATAGATGAGGTGTGCAATGACCGAGGTGACCATGTCGATCAAAATATTACAAAAGATCTCAGCTCACCGAAAGAACACATCAAAAACATGTGGCAAGGTTTCCATGTTGACAAAATGTATCCAAGTAAGCAGAAACCTTCCTCAGCGTCACTAGAGAACCATCCAGGTGACCATAAAGCCACAGTGGAGCCAAACGCCATGGCCAGAGTTCAAAGGTCAAAAAAAGGAAAGCGGTCAAAAGAGGAAGGCTGGCGTCCACAGGTGACGGTGCCCAAGCCCTTCCAGATGACACTGCGTGAGACAGAATACAAACGCAAGGAGATCAGGTCTCGCTCCGAAATCGAGCGGGAGAATGAGGAGCTGCGGCGGGAACTAGAGGAACTGACAGAGTGCCAGCGCAAGTTCCGAGCCACTGCGGTGCCTGCTCACGTGCGCCTGCCGCTATATGAGGAGCTGCGAGAGCGAGATGAAGAACGCCGTCGGCAGGTACGGGCTGCAGAACAGCAGCGCCTCTTCGCTGCCCAGAGGCCCTTTAGCTTTCTGGAGAGGGAGCATATCAAGAAACAGCAGAAGGAGCTTCAGATGCTCCTCTCCACTAAGGAGCAAGAGGAGCACAGGATGCGGCCATTTCGTGCCAAACCTGTTCCCCGTGCGGTTAAGGAGGCAGCATTGGGCGAGCGGCAAAAAGAAGAGCAGCTCTACCGGGAAATCAAAAAAGAGATGCGGGCGACAGAGATGCTCCTGAGCGCCACCGAGCCACCCAGCATACTGGCCAAACGTCTCCGTGAACGCCGTGCACAGAGAGCAGAGCAGTCTGCCAATAGCACCAACCACAGGAACAGAATCAGTTCCCAGGTACCCGATTTCGACGCCAGTTATAGGCGCTTCCAGAAGCAGCTTGCAAACAAGCGGGAATGTCGACCCCTGACAGCTTGCGAACCCTTTAAGCTGTGCACAGCTAACATCAGCTCACGTAAAGAGCAACTCACAGCCAATACTGAGGCAGAGAAGAGGAGTCAGAGCACATCTAGGTGCCTGTTTGTTTCACGTTCACCTCGAACACCTTCGTCCTCTGCTTGTTCATCTCTCTCTGGGAACCAGGATTACCTACCTTCCAAAATTACTGATGCAGCCAAGAAACGTCAAGACGCTGTTAGGTAACTGACTGGTAACCATGTACCAACTCAGGACCTTCCAACCCTCAATTAGCTTGACTAGTCTTAAAATTTCCGTGTTTGTCTAGGTTTGTCTGTGCTTCCCTAACGTATATTCCCCTTAGATCCTCGATCCTATAGCTATATCCAGTGTTTTATCCAGAATAAGACTTGCTGATCAAGGATAAGATCCCAACCAACCATCAACCAATCATATGTGAGCACGATCCCTTCATCTACTCTCCCACAACCCCCCAGCCATAACCAGGACCCCAACAAGAGCGTGTCCCTGCTTTCCTGCCTCACCCATCATCCTTCTTAGGAATCCTTCCTCCCAAGTCATCCCTCTAGCTCCAGTCCTGAAAGCAGATCTTCTCCTCTCTGAGTAGGAAAGTTCTCGAACAGAGGAAGAAGGCTGAGCAAGAGGAGGAGAAATGGAAGGAGCAGCAGAGGCAGAAGGAGAGGAAACTGCAAAAGCTGGTTGCCAAGCGTGCTCAGGCCAACGACCCACATGTGGCCCTGGCACAGATTTGTGAATCCAAACTCAAGGAGTTCAGGTATTTTGTGTTTGAGAATTATGTATGTAAGTATGGTATGAATTGCTCAATACTCGATATTGAATTAATTCTGTGACCCTACAGTAACTGTGAGTGTTGTTTATTAACCTTTATTAATCTCTGACATGCCATCACACTATGCTTAAATATTACCCAAGGAGATTGTGTACTAGGGATTCACAGTGTACAAACAAGACTAGTAACATGTTTTATACAATGCACTGCCCTCAGTGTCAATTTAAAAAGCGCACAGTATACAGGCATTTTTTTAAATTTATTGTATATACACATTTGTTGTTATTGTTTGTGTGTGTGTGTGTGTGTGTGTGTGTGTGTGTATGCTGGCACAGGAAACAGGACCTGCAGCGTCGCAGGGAGTATCAAGAGGAGATGAGAGAAATTCAAGAGAGAGTGAAACAAAGACCTCTTCTGCTAGAACGAGTGACACAGGTGCTCTGTCTGTCTATATTTATCTATCTATGATTACGATAATGGCGATAAGGATGATGTTTGTGTGTATCTGTAATGCAGATGAACGCTAAGAAGGCAGCAGAGAAGCGATATACTGAAGCTCTGCGTGTGTTTGGTCTCAGCGAGGCCTTCGTCAACAGTAAAGCTCCCATGAGTGAACATGACTGCACTCTCTCGGGTCGTTCATTGATTCACACGCCTCTCACACACAGGTCAGCGTGTTAATCACTCTGCTCACACACACACACACACACACACACATACACACGCTGTCTTTTCATCCACTCTTGGCATGTTTCCACACAGCATCGGAAAAAAAAAAGTCAGTTCTACAGATTATGCAATTTGGAAATGCCCCTTATATCTTCCTGTCACCCCAACTAACATACCATTACCAACATTAGCCAAGTTAGTTAGCAGGCAGGCTAGTTAACTGCTAGTAACTAACTAGCTTGAATTTGTTGCAGTTCGACACAGGTTTGCTTTCAGTATCAGAGTCTTGATTTACATAATTATTTTCTTAAGGATTTATTTCACAGCAGCCAAATCTGTCATAATATACCATAACAATCAAACAATCGTTTTGTTCATGGCTGACATTAGCTAGGTTACGTAGCCAGATAGATTAGTACGTAGGTGTATATGGCTAAAACTGTCTGTTTTCTGCAGAAGGACTGAGAAACTTTTAGTTTTTAAATAGAATAATGACAAAAGGTGTGCTGACATATCTAACCCAAACACCAAAATGTATAATATAAAGTTGACATCCAATCAATGTTATGATAAGAGCACTTATGGAAATTAATATTGGCGTGGCCCTTTGAGTTTGAAAACGTTGCCTGTTGGTGAACTGTGCTTGTTTTCCCAGGAAGGACCAAACAGCTGATCATCTGGAGCACGCTGATTTTGAAAATTATTTACCTGGCGAATATCCTGCTGATTATGAAGATTATGAACAAGACGTCGAGGATGAACTGATGGACAGGAAGAACGAGAGACAACAGGAGGATGAGGGAGAAAAACTAGACGAAGAAGGTGACCAGAATGAAGACAGAGACAGCAATCGTTCCTACGAGGACGATCTGGATTTTGATGATTATGACGATAAGGATGGGGATGGAAGTGATGAAGGGTGTGGCGACAGGAGCCACAGTTGCCATAGCAACACAAGCAGGGTGAGTGATGACGGAAAAAGAAGTACAAGCCCTTTAAATGATGGAGAGATGAAAGAAGACAGGATAAGCAGACATGGAAGTCAGGTTTCTGTGAGTGGTGAAGAAACAGAAGGAAAAGAAAGAGGCTAAGAAGAGAATGATGATAAGCACTGAAGAAGCAATTTCATTTGTGCCTCTTTGGCTCCTCTTGTGGAAATGGCTGGGATTTTTTTTTTTGTGTGTAGTATTGATTATAAGTGTGGAGAATAAATTGATCCGTCCTTTTATTTCATCTTGATGCAGATGTTGAGATCTTGATATAATAAAGATTTGCTCTCTTTCATATCCGGGTCAATGTCCACGCTGGCTTTTCTTTGTTTACACTGACTATGCACAGCTACGGTGAAGTGCAAAAATTTAAACCCCCCCTCTCTGTATTACAACTGTGAGGACCCAGAAAATCTCCTCAGAGGATGAAAAAGGTTGCCGAAGGAGGTAATAAAGGTAAAAGGTGGGCATGCAAGTTAGTAATGAATTTTTATACCACATTCAGAAATGTATACCTGTATATTAGTTTGCTTTATTTTTACTTTCTGAACCATAATCTTGAACTTACTTAAACCTACATGACTTGATAATATTGGTTACTTGGGAAAAGGAAGGGAAATGGATAGATAGATAGATAGATAGATAGATAGATAGATAGATAGATAGATAGATAGATAGATAGAGTCTGGATGAACAGATGTAGTTAAATTGATTGTAGTACACAAAGTTTCCAGAGAAATAGGACATTTCAGACAAACATCCTTCATCACCTGTGGTGACTTTCATCTTTGTTTACATTTGTACTACAGTCAATTTTTACTACATCTACTATTTAATCTTCCTAGATAGATAGATAGATAGATAGATAGATAGATGGATGGATGGATGGATGCATAGATAGATAGATAGATGGATGGATGGATGGATGGATAGATAGATAGATGGATAGATGGATAGATAGATCCATAGATCGATAGATAGATAGGTGGATGGATGGATAGATAGACAGATAGATGGATGCAAAGATGGATGGATGCATAGATAGATAGATAGATAGATAGATAGATAGATGAGTGGATAGATTGATGGATAGATGGGTGCACAGACAGACAGATAGATAGATAGATAGATAGATAGATGGATAGATTGATGGATAGATGGGTGCACAGACAGACAGACAGACAGACAGACAGACAGACAGATAGATAGATAGATAGATGGATGATAGATAGATGTATTTATAAGAATAAGCATTAAAATAATTATTTATAAAAATGATGGAAATGTATATTACAGGATACCAGGAATGATACAAAAGTGTACAGACAGTAAAGAAAGTTATTAGTAGATAGTTGAGTAAATAATTAATACAACACTCTGAGTATTGTAATGTGAACATTATATGTGCAATATTAATCACTAAATATTAATTACTCTTTTAAAAATAATTTATAATTTAATAAACGGGTTTTTTTTCAGCATTTAGACCAGAGTAACGACTCCCTCACACACACAGAGAGAAGTTACAGCAGTAAGCTCTCAGTAATTTTCCATCGCGAGCTCAGTCCAGCCCACACCGCATTGACAATGCATGGGTCTTGAAGGCAGCCCGTGCGCGCGCGCCCTGCACGAGCCACGAAATGAGAGCGACGTCCCTGTCGTCCAATGGGATGCCAGGAAACCGCCTCGCGCCTCCACGGCCAACCAATCCGGTGAGAGAGTAGGCGGTGTCATGCAGTCCAAATTTTTACGCGGCGCTACGGGCTGAAAACTAAACCGAGATGGAATATCCCAGTCTGAACCGGTTTCAACCGGTCTTGGGTTTGTTTGATGCACGAGCTGAGAGAAGAGCTGGTTTCCAACAGACTCTTTCAAGGCTTTTACGTGTTTTTTGTTTGTTTTTATTTTCCTGACATAGATCCAACAATAAACTAACGTCCTGCTTTAATTTGTGATTGAGACCAGGGAATGCTAGCTAGCAAGATAGCATAGCAACTCCAGGCATTATAATCAGTGACATTAGCTAGCTAGCTAGTCAGCTAGCACTTAGGCTAAGTTGTACCAGGGGTCACGCGAGCTGTCTCTGGACTCGGATTAATCGCTAAAGGACCATCATTCAGTGTTAGCTAACTAGTTAGCATTGTTGTTTTTTTTTTATTTTAAATATTTAATGTAATGATTAGTTCGCTCTGGTAAAATTTAAAATCAAATCGCTTGCTATTTAACTAGCCAGTTATCATCACGTTGCCCGTGTGCATCCAGTTAATTGGTTATGTTCGTAAGCTAGCAGCTAGCATATTGCTAACGCGTCATCATGAGATAAACGCACTGCTGTAACTTGCGGTTTATTTGAATTTTGCAGTTTTAAAGCGATAGCGTTAGCGAGTTTAAGCAACCACAATCCTGAACATCATTTCAACGCAAAGAGGAGTGTTTAAAAAAAGCAGGTAAGTCGGTGAGGTCTTTCATTAATTTGGAAAAAAAAGTTACTTTATTAACCTTATAAAATCTTTCAATGTCTTTAATGGAGTTGAAGTTACTTTATGACATGATGAGTGAATAAACTGGATAAAAAACCTGACTAATTAGATTATAAACTCATTATGATGGGGTAAAAAAAAGTATTAGTTGTGTACAAATTGGGAGTCATTTGGGAATATTCCAGAAAATAATTCAACAGTTTAATTTAAAGCAACAATTTAGGGACAAAAAATGAAACGTGACTGATTCTCATTGTTATTGTAACTCCAGTACATTTAATCAGTCAGTAGTTTTGTGCTGGAGATGCCCAGACTAATGCAGCTAACAAACCATGGGAGTCTACAGCCACCAGTTCAGCACCTCATCACACACTTGCGACTCTTTAATCCGCCTCGTAGAGATGTTCAGTATCTCAAGCAGACGTGACGTGCTTCTTGACGCCGTACAGCCCTATTCGGACGGATTAGTTTATCAGAATGATGTCTGTAATATGTTTTTTTTGTCTTTACACTTCTCTTCGCTCCTCAGTGATGAAACTCTCCATACAGCCGGAAAAATGACCTCAGGAGGAGCGGGTTGTAATTTCTTTGAACCCGGATATGTGTGTGTGTGTGTGTGTGTGTGTGTGTGTGTGTGTGTCACGAAGGAAGGAAGGAAGTGCCAGTGATATGACGAGTCATTAGTTGATCAGATATGATATGATATGATCTTGTTCATACAGAACGGTGCAAAAGTCTTAGGCACATGCTGTAGAGCAAAGATGCCTTCAGAAATAATGAACTTAAATGTTTCTACATTTAAAAAAAAAAAAAAACACTAACGAGCACTAAACAGTAATCAACGAAACCAAGTCAAAGCCCTATTCGGATCGGGTTAGTTTATCAGGGTAATAAATTTGTCCTCAGTGATAAAACTCTCAGATCCAGACAGCGGTAAGGAGGAGCGCGTTTCCAGAAGGTTGTATTTTCTACGAACGGGGGAATGTTCGAATGTCCGAGACCTTAACAGGGTTACCACGTCTACAGAAAACTATTTCGCAAGCACGTCCTTCCATGTAGCGCTAAAGCTAAAGCTGCGCCGCCACATTTATAATCGGTCATCTGTAAAACATTTTCGGATGTTCTGCTTGATGCTTGACTGAGGAGAGTCGTTTGCGCGTTTCAGGCATGAGCCGTTCCGTGCACGTTTCTTTCAGATTATTAATGCGTCAACTATTATTTATTTTATTTTTTAAACTAAAACCAGAATCGCATAGTTTTGTCGTCACTCCTCACCAACATCAGACTCGGAAAGAGGGCGTGGCCTTGAAGTAAAAAAAAAAAAACAAACAAACAAGCAAAAAAATGTGTGTGTATATATGTTTTTCTCCATCAGATTGTTTATGTATGAGTAGGTCCTTCACTATAAAGCTCCAGAAGTCAGACATGGAGCATGTTTTAGTAAACAGAGCGCTGCGTATGTTTCTGCTCGCGCTACACCTCGATCAGACTGACTCTTCACACGGTTACAGATCTTGATTTTGCTTTGTCACGGCTGCTCCACAGCTCTATGCCAGCAGATATGACAATGTTAGCGGACCATACAGCCCGGCAGCTGCTGGACTTCTCTCAGAAGCTGGACATCAACCTGCTCGACAACGTGGTCAACTCCATGTACTACGACGTCGGCTCTCAGGTGAGACCCGAGAGAAACTACTGAAGCACTTCACCGTTAGACTCCTCACACAAAGATCACTCGCACTGTGAATGTGATAGAGTATAAAATTAATAATATTAACCTTAACGAAAGGAAAACCAGGCCAGTTCCAGAAATAAATTCCTTTTCTCAATTCAATTCCAAGCTTCAGTGTGTTACAGGATCTGATATCTGATACGTTTTCTCTGATATCTGATCTTTTATTTATTTATTTATATTATTTTTTGCTGATATCAGCTTGATACTGGATATCAGATCGGTTGCGTTGGGTCTCATTTATCAATCTTTTAGTAAAATTGTGTGTAAATATTTTTTTTGCGTAAACCGAACCGAACTATAATCGTCCGCCAGATTTACAAAAGATTCGTGAAACACTGATTTTCCTCGTACCCGAGCGCGGATGTTGATCACACGCACCTTCTCAGCACGGCGAAAAAGGATAAAGGCTGAAGGACACAAGTTATTTTTTTATAGTCACTTTTATTCTAATAAAGTATTTAATAATGTTTCATGTTAAGGCTTACATTAGTTAATCTTCTTGTAGGTAAAGTCGCACATGCGCAGGAGCACGAGTCGGATACGAACGCTTTTCTGAATTTTTAAAAACCGTTCGTTTTCTTGCATAAATGCTCCTACGAACGATTTACAATTTTTAAAAATCTGTTTGTCTCCAGTGGCCTGTTTTTAAGTTTGTAATCCCCTTTGGGTAGTTTAATTCCTTTTTTATGTGTTTAGTGAGAAACACGATTGAGTTTCTGTAGACGTCACTTGAAAAACATCACTGAGATGAACACTCGAGTCACATCATCATCAGCGAATAGCAGCTTGTTTGTGTGAATACGGATCATTAATTTTGTCCTCTCTCTCTCCCTCTCTCTCTCTCTCTCTCTCTCTCTCTCCCCCTGTCTCTCTCTCTCTCTCTGTCTCCCTCTCTCTCCTTCTCTCTCTCCCTCTCTCTCTCTCTCTCTCTCTCCCCCCCTCTCTCCCCTCTCTCTGTCTCCCTCTCTCTCTCTGTCTCCCTCTCCCTCTCTGTCTCCCTCTCCCTCTCTCTCTCTCTCTCCCCCTCTCTCTCTCTCTCTCTCTCTCTCTCTCTCTGTGTGTGTGTGTATCCTAGCAACGGCTGGCGCAGGAAGTCCTGACTAACTTGAAGGATCACCCGGATGCATGGACCAGAGTGGACACCATCTTGGAGTTCTCTCAGAACATGAAGACCAAAGTATGTGTGGACGAACGCGGATGTGTTTACGGTGTTAGCGTAATGAAATTAGACACTTTTTTTAAAATTTCCTTAAAGAAACTGTCACGAGAAAACATTAAACGAAGTCTCGTGATGTTCAACAGAGAATAGTTTTTGTTTATTTTTGGGCTTTTTGTGCAAAAGACACTAAACGGTCATGATGAGTTTTCTGTGAGCCCTTTTGCCTTGACCTCTCTACATTTATTTACAGTCCAGATTTATAAAATAGGACTCCTGGAACATTTCACCATTTTTTTTGTCATGTGTAATGTAAGTGACTAAAATCCAAAGCAGTGCTCCTTGTGTAGATTTAAAAGCGACGTTGAAGTCGTAACTGTAAAGCGTTTAGCGATTTCATACACGGCGACTTTAAACACTCTGTTTCTCTTAAAACTTTCGTTGTCATGATCTGCGTCTCGGTTAGAAAACCCAGACCTTCGCTTCAAAAGTGTTTACTAATCTAGAAAGTCCAACAGCTTTCGGTAGATTTGAAGGTGACACGAGAGGGTTTTAAAAAGGAAAGCCGGTTAGTGTTGGCGCTCCGTAACGATCTAGAGTAGTACGCAAGTACGCAGTGTGAGAAATTTCTGGGGGTTTTTTTTGTCGTTTCAAAATATTAGCACAGAAGCTCCGCCTTCAAGATTTCTAATATTAATCTAAGGAATAATGGATTGAAACAGGATCTTCTCTCATGACCCTATTTGTAAATGGAGCGACCCCTAGCTATTTATTTATTTAATTATTTGTTTATTTGTTTGTTTGTTGTTTTGGGCTGCTGTGATTCTCCTAATCCCGACTGTCGATGTTGTGTTCACAGTACTACGCCCTTCAGATTCTGGAAACCGTCATTAAAACACGCTGGAAAATTCTCCCGAGAAACCAGTGTGAAGGTAAAACTCTTTATTTCTCTCTAATCTCTTAAATAGAAAAGGAAGCTTATGAAATGCCGGAATCACCGGTTATAGTATTTTCTTTGCGATTTGTAAAGCGCCTCAGTCTTATCTCGCTTGCCCTGTAGGTGTAAGGAATACCTTTTTCATATTTTTTAGGGATTAAGAAATACGTCGTGGGGCTGATTATCAAGACATCCTCAGATCCTTCTGTGGTCGAGGTAAAAGCTTCTAATTTTTCATTTCATTCTTCTGTGGATGGAGTGAAATCTTCACACACACATTGCACAAGTGAAGTTTGTTTATTTATTTGTTTGTTTATCAACTCTTCCATTTCAGAAAGAGGGAGTTTACCTGGCAAAGCTGAATATGATCTTGGTGCAGGTGAGCAAACATGCTCTCTGTGTGTGTGTGTGTGTGTGTGTGTGTGTGTGTGTGTGTGTGTGTGTGTTCAACAGTTCAATAAAAGGAATGTTGTGTGTGTTAGTATTAACACGCGTATGTGTGTGTTTTTCTCCCCTCCAGATCCTGAAGCAGGAGTGGCCGAAGCACTGGCCCACGTTCATCAGCGACATTGTGGGAGCGAGTCGGACGAGCGAGAGCCTCTGCCAGAACAACATGATCATCCTGAAGCTGCTCAGCGAGGAGGTGTTCGACTTCTCCAGCGGACAGATGACTCAGGTCAAAGCCAAGCACCTGAAAGACAGGTACTCGCCCGCACGTCACAGGCCCGCTACAGATCACGCTGGCTCGGCTCTTGTCACGTGCGCCGTGCCGCATGCTTAGGAAGATCTAGGATTTGCTCAAAGGTGATTTTGTTTCTCTTGCAGCATGTGCAACGAGTTCTCCCAGATTTTTCAGCTCTGCCAGTTTGTCATGGTAAGGATTTATATTTTCAGGTATAAAGCGTTACTCCTATGGGAATAGTTTGAATAGCTGAATGCAGGGTTTACCTCTTGATGCGAATCTGATTTAATTTTGAGTTTAGTTTAAAGAATTATGTCATTGCTCATGTCTGTTATTTCCCAGGAAAATTCCCAGAATGCTCCACTGGTCCACGCCACACTGGAGACCCTCCTGCGCTTCCTGAACTGGATTCCACTGGGCTACATTTTCGAGACCAAACTCATCAGCACCCTGGTTTACAAGGTAACGGCGCAGCGATGTTCTTGGCAGTCCAGGAGGAAGCTGAAGTGTGTTTTTTGTTTTTTTTTTTAACCATAATGTGTCTTTTCCAACCATCATCATGCTCATAAATCATAACGTCACCCTTCGATTCTTTAATTTTTTGGCACAGAAAGAAAAGCAAAGTGTTTTGGGAATCGTCCGCTTTGTTGCTATCGCTAATCTAAAGTACAGTTCACATATCAACACTTAATTTTTTTAAATAGCCGGCATGTCTATAAAGTTTGAGTTTATTAATCAGTGCCGTTCTGATCCACGACTCTGGAGCAGGAACCCAAACTGCGGCCATAAAGCTGAAAGTGTTTC
>JAKKZN010000026.1:13031754-13044985 GCA_033441825.1 Pangasius elongatus | reverse complement strand
GTGTGTGTGTGTGTGTGTGTGTGTGTGTGTGTGTGTGTGTGTGTGTGTGTGTGTGTGTGTGTGTGTGTGTAGATGTGAAGCAGGCTCTGATTCAGTGGCAGGAGAGGATTGATTTTGCACACAAACTGCTGACGCTGCTGAACTCCTACAGTCCTCCAGAATTACGTAACGCCTGCCTGGGTAATACACTCTCTCTCTCACTCTCTCACACACACACACACACACACACACACACACGATGATGCGTTCTGTTACAATACACTTTTCTGAGACACCGTTATATCTTTTATTTATTTATTTATTTATTTATTTTTAAATGACTAACTGACTTGCTGATGTGATGTTAATTTTGCACTTAACCTTGTAAAACTGTAAAGTAAAAAGTTTTTATTTATTTTAAATATATAAATATAAAAATATGACATAAATATTACTTAATTTCTTTTCTCTTTTTCTGTTAAATATTTTTCTTTTTATAAATTAAAACTATTTTTAAATATAATTTTTTTTTTATTAATACTAAAAACGTATTATAATTTTTCAAATTTTTTTTTAAATTCAACACCGTTAAAATATTAATAATAAAGGTTTCTTTTTTTTTAAAAATTTAATATAATCACGCCGAGGATTTAAAGGAAATCAAGAGACGACTTTATCAGTTTCAGCAGCATTTAAGACGGTATGTGGAGTCCAGTGCTGAAGTAATCGTATATACACTGCGGTATACGCCTTTGAAAAAATTCCAGTAAAATGGCAAGGCAATAAAAATAATAATAAAAATATTTCACATCACACAGCAGACTTGCGCTTGGGGACTTACAGCCCCGGCTGCCGTACAGTGTGCATTTAAGGAGACATTATCAGTGTTTATTAACACGGCTTTCACCCACGCTGAGGCTGTCCGACTTACTGGGTAAACAATACATCAGTCAGTTACCCTGTGGACATGGAAACATGGACGTGTCGCTCAGACGTGTGTACAGCTGTGTGTGTGTGTGTGTGTGTGTGTGTGTGTGTGTGTGTGTGAGGAACGAGGCGGAGTCCCCAAGCTCAGTGTTGTGTCTTTCTCTGTTTTTCTTCCTCAGACGTGCTGAAGGAGCTGGTGCTGCTGAGTCCACACGACTTCCTGCACACACTCGTCCCCTTCCTGCAGCACAACCACTGCACCTACCACCACAGCAACATCCCCAGTGAGACACACACACACACACACACACACACACGCACGCACGCACGCACGCACGCACAGTCATCACAGCCATATCCCCGGCAAATCTACACATACAACGTTTGTGTGTGTGTGTGTGTGTGTGTGTGTGTGTGTGTGTAGTGTCGTTTGGCCCCTACCTGCCCTGCAGAGAGAACATCAAGCTGATGGGAGGGAAGAACAACATTCGGCCCCCAAGACCTGAACTCAACATGTGCCTCCTTCCATCTATGGTGGAAACCAGCAAGGTGTGCGCCTGTGTGTGTGTGCGCGCGCCTGTGTGTGTGTGCGCGCGCCTGTGTGTGTGTGTGCGCGTGTGTGTGTTAATTGATGATATTAAGTATTAACATTGCTGTTGGTCCATGCAGGGGAAGGATGAGGTGTATGACAGGATGTTGATGGACTACTTCCTGTCCTATCACCAGTTCATCCACCTGCTGTGTCGAGTCGCCATCAACTGCGAGAAGTTCACCGAGACGCTCGTCAAACTCAGTACGTGTGTGTGTGTGTGTGTGTTATACGTGTTTCCCTTTGCTCAGGTGTGTATGTTCTAACCCTGTACCTGTGTACCTATCAGGTGTGATGATGGCATATGAAGGATTGCCACTGCACCTTGCCTTGTTTCCCAAACTGTGGACCGAACTTAGTCAATCTCAGGTAACACACACACACACACACACACACACACACACACACACACACACACACTGTATTGTGTTGTGATAGATAAGAAGTGTAGTATTTGTTTTGACTTGTGTTCAGTAATAATATAATCCGTATCTGTCTGTTTCTCCTACACACACACAAACACACACACACACACACACAAACACACACCCTGCATCCCCGCTGTGCAGTCCACGTTAGCTAAGACGTGTGTGAAGCTGCTATGTGAGGACCCTGCGTTCGGAGAATATATCAAGTGTATTCTGATGGATGAGAGGACCTTCCTCAACAACAACACCGCGTACTCCTTCCTCACCTGCTTCTTACAGAAGGTAACTCTCACACACACTCACACACACACACACACACACACACACACACACACACACACACACACACACCTGCACTGTTCTCCTCACACTAAATCCGCAGAAAGTGCTAGGACAAGAAATACAACAAAAAATATTAAAAGTATTTTTCCTCTCAGTTGTAATATTGCAAGGATTTTCTGTTTTTGTAAATAAACAAAAAAAAGAAGAAAGTGGATATTTTTCTGATATAGCTGATGTGAATGTCCGTTATAAGCAAGTGTGAAAGAGGAACTGTCGTGTGGCTTTAAACAAATTTGACCCGGAAACCTGCATGTGTGTGTAAAGGTGCAGCCGCAGGTCTTGTCCGGGCCGAGCTGTGCTAATCTGATCAGCGTTCTGGTCACCAACCTGCTGAACGAGTACCACTCCCTGCAGCCGGAACTGACCAATCAGAGCGCAGAGCTCAGCAAGACCAGCAGCCTCCTCAATGCAGTCAGTAGCACACGGTTCTCCCTGTCTGCCTGAACCACTTCAAATTCAAACTAAACATTTGGCAGGTTTTGAGAAAACCGTGTGTGTGTGTGTGTGTGTGTGTGTGTGTGTGTGTGTGTGTGTGTGTGTGTAGGATCTTCGAGCTCTGGTGCTGATGTTGTCAGTACACACGCCTCAGCAGCTGGACCCTGCGCTCGGCCCCGCCCTGCAGGAGCTGCTCACCAAATGCACTGCTTGCTTACAGCATCGCTCCACACAGACGCTGGAGACCAAAGCTAAAGGTACACACACACACACACACACACACACACACACACACACACACACACACACGTCCCAGTTTTTTGGATGATCTACAATAAACACATGAATCACTGTTGAGTTAGGCTGTATTATTTCTCATGCTTTCTAATCCATAGCTATACTAAGATTATAGTAAAGCTAAATTAGCGAACTAGCGTACCAATGTTAGCCCAGCTGATTTGGTTCGGGTTTGTTGTGAAATATAAGCACACTCTAACAGGACTTCTTGTAGTTGTGGCAAATCTGATACTAATGCTCCAATCCATTGTCCTGTTTTCCTGACATTTTGCTAAACATTTAAAACCGATCTAGATATAAGCGATGTGCAGGGAAATCGGTTCACTGTGACGTGCTGTTTTGACGTTAGGTGTGTTTTTTTGTCGGTGAACTTGGGTAAGGGGGATGTTGCCCAAGTTCTCTACTTGGAATTCCAAGTTGAATTGCACTTTTCCTGGTCGGAGGTCAGGTTTTTCCAAGTGCAGTGGATTGCAGCATAAATGTTGCTCCTCACATGCACTTAAAATTGGACTACATGTAATGTAAATATCTCTCTCTCTCTCTCTCTCTCTCTCTCTCTCTCTCTCTCTCTCTCTCTCTCACACACACTCTCTTTCTCTCCTTCTCTCTGTCTGTCTGTCTGTCTGTCACACTCTCTTTGTCTGTCTCTTTCTCTCCCTCTCTCTATCTGTCTGTCTGTCTGTCTGTCTCCCTCTCAGTGGAAGAGGAAGGGGCGACTCCGGTAAAGCGGCGGCGTGTCAGCGGTGACGGCGATCGTCCAGCAGAGAGCAGCAGCACCACCCTTGTGAGCGGAGTCTGTCCCGCCTCCACCTCCTCCACACTGGTCCCCTGCTCGGAGCAGAAGGCGGAGCCTGCTGAGGCGTTAACGCCAAACAGCACGTCAGACACGGAAACCCGAGACTCGTCCCTCATCGATCCGGGGACGGAGCAGGACCCGCCGTCTCCGGACAGCACCTCGACTAAAGAGGAGAAAATGGAGGCTTCTACATCATCGTCGTCATCGTCATCATCATCATCTTCGCTGCCTGAGGTATTTGGGCGGGCGGAGCCGAGGCCAGGGCCGTCGGTGGGTGGTGAGGAAGAGGAGGCCGAAGGAGACGAAGAGCGCAAAGACACGAGGGACGTGAAGGAGTGCGAGAGGGAGAGCGCCTCTAATAAGACTTGCTCCTCTTCCTCCTCCTCTTCCGCAGACGACTCCGCAGTGCTCTTGCTCTCCGGCCTCCAGGACACAGACGAAGGGCGGAGCTGCAGCCTTCATGAGGCGGAGTCAGGGATGGTCGGCCACTCCCCCTCACAGGGAGCATCTACTTCCGGGCCGGACATCCTGGATGTGCTCCAGCGCACCGTGGAGGCCGCCATCGCCGTGGTTACTAAACTCTCCACTGGGGCTAAAGGAGGTTCACGCCCCTCTGTCTCATGATGTCACTTCCTTTCTTTTTTCTTTTTCCCCATTGGTTTGTCTTTTTTTTTCTCCTCTGATATGTTTTCACACAGTGTTAAGAGTTGCTAAGGAAGCTTTTGAATGCTGGACAGAAAAAAAAAATCAATCGAGAATTTAATTGCAGTGAATAGCAGCTATAGCACGTCTCAAAGGGCAAACAGACATTTTCTCTCTCTCTCTCTCTCTCTCTTTTCTTTTTTTTTTTTTTTAATGTGGTTTATTCATTTTGCGATTGCTGTAACGAGACAGGGAAAGGTTTACAGAGTTTTAGTCCCTTCTGTTTTCTAATTTAATTTGCATTTTTAATCATTGTGTTGTTACTATTGTCTCCTGTGCCAGTTTTGTACTTATTGAAGCAAGGTGTGCAGTCGTCTTGCGGATTTTTTTTTTTTTTTTTTTTTTTTTTTTTCCTGTGGTTGATATCAAAGCTACGTTTACCTGTACATTGAATGGAAGAAAAAAAAAATTACGAACCACGACAAATTTTGATTCTGTAAAGAATCTCCTAGTTGTTGCCTGGCCTTGTAAATGAGAAGATTGAGAAGTTAAATATATATGTAAGATATATGTATACAGTATATATAAAAGGGTAAAGCTCATATATACTGTATATATATATAATATACACATGAATCTACTGTGTATATACATATGCTGTATATGTATATAGACTTTATGGTGCTTTATCAGACACAGAGGATGTGTTGCTTGAATAAAGCACACCTGATGGAACTGTTGGAGCTATATTTTATTTACTGAGATACATTCCATAATCTATCTAATGTCATTCTTGCATTTGTTTTTTTTTCTCTTCTTCTTCTTGTTTTCTTGTTCCTGTTTTTGTTTTTCTTTCAATTTTTTTTTTGCCTCCTCGATTTATTTTAATATAGGATAACTTAATAAAATTTTAATATGATTTAATTATGAACCAAGTCACCATGACGCTGAGATTTCTTTGATTCACGTCTCGAACAGTCCATTGTGTTTTTATTGCACGATCCCACAGAAGTTCATTTTACAACCATTATACAGTCGACTTGAGTGAACTTGTATATTGCGTTACACACAGGTAGAAAATTAGGTTTGATTACATTTTTATAGACAAAAATATATATATATATTTAAACATGAACCATTAATAGCAGAGATAAGGGTTGCAGTTCACAGGGAGTAGGGCTGAATCGACCTGACAGTTTGGATCGATGCAGCATTTGATTATAAATAGATTCTTACCAAAACAAAAAAAAAGGACAAACAACTGCTGTGTAGAAAATAATTCATATTTTGAAACAAATGTGGAAATAGTTAAACAGGTTAGCAAGTTAATTCGCTCTCAGATTGCGAGCACATTTTTTTTCCCCACATATCGAGGCGACTAAATCGAATTGTATCGTATCGGCAGATTGAGTGATATCGCCAAATATCGAACCATTGCCTTATTTACTGAAATGTCGCGGAAGCCAAGACATTTACTCCTGTACCGGGTGAAGGTAAGTGCATGAAGCCTAAATGTGGAAATGCTCACAATTCTAAAGGTGTTACTTTAATTTGTGCTTTTGTTTTTTTAATACGAGCTAAGCACAAGGTTCTCAGTGAAGTTTCTGTTCCGCTATTAGCAAAAATCATTGTGTATTTTCCAGACTATAAGACACACACGGCTCAAACGGATAACGTGTTTATGTCTGAGGTAATGTTTCTACAGGCTCTGAAGCAGAACTTCAGGCTAATTCAGCTGCTCCAGTTTTTCAGGACGATATCATTTTCAATAAAGTCCTGTTTTAAATCCCTGTTTCATGCCTGCAACAACAAAAAAATGTATGTATATCCATCTTTATTTAAAAAAAAATCTCCCTGTTAATTTAAATGTTAAAACATTCACTTTAATTTACTTAAACAGCGCTATGCTAACCTGCTAACGTATTTCCTGGAGTAGCAGGGTTACCGTAAATCTGTTAATACGGGTATATGGACAAAAAGTGTATTGCAGCTAAATCCTTAGGTGTCTGAAAATATAAATATGTGTATTTTGTCTTTTTTTTTAAACAAGAGAAGTCAAAGTAAATCCCTCCCTACTCATGAGGGGGAGAAAAAAAAACATTATCTTCATTTTGTTGGTGTATAAATAGTGTGTCTCATTGATGTGTGTGATTGTAGACATGGAGCTGGGCGTTAGAGGGCAGAGGTGGCGTCGGCGTCGGTGTGTGAAGCTGGCACTGCCACGGTTTTCTTCTCAGACGCTTCTGATGCTTTTCTGGTGCTAGCCCAGCTTTGCTGATCCTTAAACAAACCAAAAAAAGAGTCAGTGAAGTAAAGAATAAAGCACTTGGGGTCATGTGATTACAGGGAACTGATCAATTTTCTGTTTGTAGTGACGTGCTGAAGTGTTTTGTTCCTCTTATACCACATCCGTGTGCCACGGTTGCATAACTATATAAAGAGCTGCGCTTTAGAAAATTAATCAACAATGCTGTGGTACGAAACAATGTTTGAAACACAGCCATACTTGGATGTGGACAGTTTCTTGGTCATTCTAGCTAATCAAAATTAAAGCTAAAGTTTGCATGTGGTTTTCTTGAGGGGGCAGTTGTGGCCTAATGGTCTGAGAGTCGGACTTGTAACCCGAAGGTGAACCTGAAGGTTGTGGGTTCGAGTCTCAGGTCCGGNTCCGGGTGTGTGTTCACTACTGTGTGTGTGTGCACTTGGATGGGTTAAATGCAGAGCACAAATTCCGAGTATGGGTCGCCACAAGTCACTTCACTTCGAAATATCAGACATTTTTTAAAAGGATAGTTTCATTTTTAAAAAAAATCCCTATTCACTCCAAATATAACCTGACTTTCGCTTCTTTTGTTTTACACAGGAGCTACGATGCTAATGAAGGTAACACGCAAGAGGATTCTGTCAAACCTGCCCAAATCCACATATACCGCTATATCATTAGCATCATCTCCAGCGTTGCGCTACAATTACACCTTTTAAACATTAGGAGGTGTGGAGTTATAAAAGGGTGGAGTCATAGCAAACTGTCGAGATGAAAAGTAATCCTGTTTGTCCAAAATGGCCGCCTCATGTTCTAGTGTCCAGCAACATGGTGAAGTTTTGTTCGTGTTTGTTGAAGACAGTACGTCCTAACCCAAGACCTGGATTTGGTTTGAGGCGGAAACCTCTGTTACTTGTTAGCCACACAAACACCAGCACTGAATGTGTCTTGGCTGACTGATTACATTTGGGGTAAGTGGAATTTGGAGAATGTGTTACTCTTGATGCACAAAGGATTCTGGGTTTTTCCCTTAATATGCTGCTAACATAAGTCAGTTTTAATGTTAATGAGAAATTGCAGTCAGTCAGTTTATAACTGTTGAAACAAAGCTTAAAATGATCTACATTATAACATGCATCTAAAGGTCACAACAGCTTTAGTCTCAGACTCAGAGGCTCCACCCATTGGAGAGTCTGATATGTTTTGTACACTTTTCTGGCCACTTCAAAAGCTTCAAAATGCAATCTGTATGGCTACATCTAGCCGTTTATCTTTGAGCTGGTTTTTAGATGGAAAGTTTTGACCATGTGACCATGTATAAATGAGCATTTAGGAGCAATATACAGTAACTGAATTAAAAAAAAAAGTGCACAGACCCTGTGTTTAGGAGTTATTTAAAAAAAAAAAAGTAGGAGCTGAGGAGCAGTTACGTGTAGTGAGTAAACAAGATAATCTTGCATGTTTGCTGACGGATTATGGGAAATATCCGTGGTTGGTCTGCCATGTCAGTCAAATTGCCACTTTCCTTAAGAGTTGAAGGATCTTCAACACGTAGAGGTCTGGCTTGCGAGACTAGATTAGTTCCCTCTGCTGTTTTGATTCACTTATGATCGAGTGCAATCTTATGCTAGTCCTTTATTAGCATGCTAGCTAATGATCTGATTTCTAGCTACTGAGTAGTCTACAATCGCACCAACATTTTCGATATTTTCTAGCAGCTCTTTTTTTGTGGTACAGTATAATGTAAACTATTCCAAACAGCAAGTGTTTTCTTTTATGATGACTGTTACCATTGGCAACGGTAGCATTTGGGATATAGCCTGACGTTCACTTACCTCCTGTTTAGCTTTAAATGAGTCTTCATTACTGATGCTGTAGAAGACATTGAAACAAAATGTTAAACATTGATAGATCTCCAACATGCTCGAAAGTCCTAAAACAAAATACACTGCTTCGAATACTTACACGCTACATCTCTCTGGGTTTAGTATGTTAAAACTTTCTTCTTTAGTATATTTAATCTTCTTGAACCTGAGACAGGAACAAAAAAAACTTACTGGTTCACAACACGTCCATAATTCAGCAACCATTCAGTAATTTCATTTGAGGAAAGTTTGGATGGTTAACCCTAACCCTTGTCTAATTATGCTGGAGAAAACCAACAGCTAGTCAGAAGGTCATTGTTGCAGTACTTACTTTACCACACCAACCACCACCAGAATGATAATTGCGATGAAGCTGAGTGCTAACAGGACACCGAGCACAACAGCAGTTGTTTCATTAGAGGGTTCATCTTTTTGAGATTCTTGGTCCAGTCCTTCCAGATCCACATCAGAACCAAATATTTTCTCCAGTTCAACTTTCACGCTCTCGCTTTCGCTCTTTAGCTTCCTGTAGAAGTTACAGCGGATAAGATTTGGTTTTATATCCATAATATACATAATATAATATATCCATTGCTGGTATGTGTAAGTAGACTCTGTATTTCATGTTTAAGTTTTTTTTTTATTATTTCAGTCTCTCTGTAAGGCCTGGAAAAAAATCTTTGCTATTGAATTGACCACCACCGTAAGTTATGGAGTAGCACGGCTTCCATAAAAATACTAACTCATTAGCATATTAATAAGAGGCTAATGATAAACATTCTGACTGCCTTTAACTGGAAAATCTGCTGCTTGCGTTGGTCTTTCACATTCTGAAACACTAATTATGAGTTCAGTGTTGACATAACTGTTGTTTTGGTTACTGTATATACTGTCAACTATGACAGGTTGTTTTGCCTTAACTTACTCGTAGACTTTTTGGGCGCTGATGGTCACTCCAGCTGTGTCCACTGCGATGAAGCTGATGTATGTCTTCTCACTTATTTTCGTTACACGTGAATGTATGTTGTTTCTGCGCTCGCTTTGTATGCTGGTGATGTGCACGCTCCAACCGAGCACCTTCTCCAGAGCCCTGAGAGAGAGAGAGAGAGCGAGAGCGAGAGAGTGTGTGTGAGGGGAAAGATGGACAAGGGTGTAATAAGACCTTCCACATGATACTGATTTGGTGATGTTCTCCTGCTTGATGAAACATGATTTAAACCCCAGCATAACACCAGAGCCTGCTTCATGTTTATAAGTTAAGATATTTATCACTGGCAATTCAACTCCAATAAATGTGTTATCTTAACAAACATGTTCATTTTTAACTAGAACGCTGGTAAATTCCTGAGTGGAAAGTGCTCACTTCTGAGTTTCTGTAATCATCTTCTGGACAGTGTGAACAGGCTGGTTCAGTGAGATCACCACGATGTTATCACTGGTGCTGTCTTTAACGTGTACCTGCAAGAGTCATGCACAGGGTCACATGGTGCCTATATATTTGACTTATTTATTTCCGAGCAACAGCATAAAACAATCTGAACAAGGAAAAATCAGATCTCCTGTTCTTCTAGTCACCCCTAACTACGCGGATCCACAACAACAATAAAGTAACACTGCTGGCACTGAAACTGAGCCAAGATCTGTTTTGTCAAAAATATAAACCCAACTGTAGTTAGAGCATTTTGCCAAAGTGACCAGGTTTAGCTGATTTCTAGCAGCAGTGGATTCGTATAGACAGTCAAGAAGTTGTGCAGTTGGAGGACCTGCCTGTATTTCAGCAGTTCCAGAGAGTCCGTGTTTATCTGTGGCTTTAACGTGAGTGGTTACTGTTTTGCCACCCATTCCTGTTAAATCCAGCACATAAACCTGACCAGAGGTGCTCTCGATTCCCAGCAGTGAACTGGACTCTTGCAGGGAGTAACTGAGCTCCTCAGTGTCCCGGATGTCAGGGTCCAACGCCTACAGGGAAACAAAAAGTACACCAGGGATTAGTCCAAATTCCAATGGGGAGCCCAATTGTCCAATTGTCAGTCGCAAAGAAGGAGGTTTGTCCTTCTGCTTATCATAGCTAGCTCACTAAATCACATCAAAACAGCTCAAAATCGTATTGTGTTTAAAAGTTGGCATCTTTCACACATCTTTCTGTATCGCTGAAAACATATCAAAGCAGCACAGGACACTGTCTCCTACCTTCACGGTCACTACTGGATATCTAAATGGGGCAATGCTGAAGATTTCTGCCGTATACGTTTCACGTTCAAAGACAGGAGCCTCGTTCACATCTTCTACCTGAATCACCACCTATTGGGGCACAAATAATAAGAAAGGACACATCATTAATTGAAGTCAAAAGCTATCTTAACCTGCGTTTGGTAACATTACTGAATATTGTTGGGTTTAGTGTTTAGGGCTGGATATATGGGTTAATACCGTAGTTGTAGCCTTGTTGGGAGGAGTCTTGGAGTCAGTGGCTTCCACGTAAAGGATGTACATTTCCTTTTCTTCTTTATCCAGTGACTTAAGAGTTTTGATAGCTCCAGTTTTGTCCACAGTGAACAGGTCCGTGTATGACAACAGACTATAATTGACTTGGATCAGCTGGCTTCCAGTTAGCGCTTTGACCACCCCCACATTTGTTTCACTTGGTTCATTCTCCTGTACTGAGAAGAAGTAGGTGGAGTTCGAAAAGGCGATGTTTTCCGTCGGCGGGATGATTCTCACCTCGATCGTGACCGTCGCTATCAAGGGAGAAAGATACGATCTACAAACATATCCATCTACATTTCCTATGAAATTTTGTGAGTGTAATTGCTGGGGAGAGAGTAGGCATGGGCTATACTCTGTACAGACCTGTACTGTTTAGGGGTGGCGTTCCATGATCCACTGCTATAACGATAAGCTGTATATCCATGTCCTCAGTGATGTCAGTAAGGTCACGAGTCCAGGTGATGGCTCCTGTCTCAGGATTCAGATCCACCATGTCAGAGTCTTCAGAGAACCTGGATATAAAAACATTTACAGAACTTATCTATTCATTCATCTACTCATTAAATATCTTTTATTTAACCACACGTGTTGAAGACTTTCTCGTTCATAATGTTTCTATTGTACATAGTTATAACTATCCTTGTTCTCCATTATAACGGCATTATTATTATTCTCCTAGTTTTGGTTGTACTATGTTGTCACTGTGTGTAATTGTTGATATGGTGAAGTTTTCTGTAAGGAGACATTTATATCACATTTTTTGGAAGGAGTGTCCAGTGTCAGTGCTTTGTAACAGTCAGAGGCAAAGCTGTATCTACGTTTTCCAATGAAAGAGGAGTATATGGTTTGTGAATTCTCAGTAACACGATGAGCTATAAACAGGGAATGGCTATTTATAGCTGCTATAACGTAAGTGATAAGACAATCGAACTTGTTTCAAGGATGTTCCACAACAATAAAAGTAACTACAAATGTGATCAAGCGTATTAAATAAATAAAAATGATGAATGTTGGCTTTGTGGTACAAGGAATAACCTCTTACAGCAAGTGATTTATTCCTTACTTGGACGTCACATGGTCACTGTCAAGATTCTAGGCTTACTCTATTGATGATATGGCAAATGCTCGGTAGCCCATTCACAGCATTATACATGCTTTCCCATGCTGACCTGTAGGCCACGAGAGAGTTGTTCATAGTAGCATCTTGATCCGTAGCAGACACGGTTAACACCAGATCTCCTTTTTTAACATCTTTAGCCAAAACAAGTGTTGAGTAGGAAGGCTGACTGAAGACTGGAGCGTTGTCATTAACATCAGTCACAATAACCGTCAGCGTGGTAATGTTCTGGGGAACCAAGATCAAATTCAGTTGACTAGCGATGTTTCACTACAAACCATGAAAGCATTTAGGTAGTTATATGATAGCTGAGGGCTAAAATTAACCGTTTTGTTACTGGACTCCGTAAAGGCCAAAGAAAAATTATTTACCTGTCTTGGTGGTATGCCATAATCAGTCGCCACAAGGAGCAAATCATACACCTCTTGTTTCTCTCGATCTAGTGTCCCAGTCACCATCAGAGTGCCATCCTGAAAGACAGAATAGTGAGCAACGTTAACATAGAATCTAAGGTTATATTTTGCATTAATAAGAACCTGTCTGCAGAAGAAATATGCTTTTGAAGGCTTTAACCCCCTTACCTTTTCGATGCCAAAGACATCAACATAGGAGTGTATGGTAACGCTGACCTCTCCATTCAAGCCAATGTCACGGTCAGTAACTTGGATTTGAGTCACCTCGCCTGTTTTGTCTTCAGGGATCGTTATAGGATTTTGGAGATCTGGAAATTGTGGGTTGTTGTCATTGATATCCAGAACCGTTATGTTGATCTGGGCCGTGGCGCTCAAGCCATTGACGGGCTGATCTACAGCCACCACCTGTGGAGGCAAAAATAAAAACAGGGAGGTTTATATCAGCTGGGAATTAGGTTCTGTTAAAGGAGGATTCAAGTAATTTGAATTCCTGTTTTCATTTTTTTAATCAAATTGAGAAAAAAATATATTATGGTGCCATGAGCATAATGAAAATGAGTCGAACCTCTATAATATAGTTGGGTGTTGTCTCTCTATCAAGGCTGGAATTACTCAGCAGGTGGACCACGCCTTCTTTGTTAATACTGAAAA
>JAKKZN010000026.1:12955579-12974116 GCA_033441825.1 Pangasius elongatus | reverse complement strand
ATGTTCTCCTCACGTCTGTGACCCTGACCAGGATAAAGCACTTACTGAAACTGGCTGAGTGAACTTCTCACCACGCATGATATCGTATTTTATCATAAAGAAAACAAATCAGTGGCGATCAAATGTTCATCCACACAAATGTTTTGGCAATCGAAGTGTTACCTGAAACTGTATTTATGATATCAAACTAAAACAGAAGTCTAGGCTAAGTGGTTAGCACGTTTGCCTCGCACCTCCAGGGTAGGGGGGATCGATCCTGCCTCTGCCCTGTGTGCGCCTGGAGTTTGCATGTTCTCCCTGTGCTTCGGGGGTTTCCTCCAGGTACTCCGGTTTCCTCCACCAGTCCAAAGACATGCATCGTAAGCCGATTGGCATCTCTAAATTGTCGGTAGTGTGTGTGAGATTGTGCCCTGCGACGGGTTGGCACCATTTCTATGTTCAATCCTGAGCTCGAGTTACAGTCTGTGTAACATTTCTCCACGTTTCCTCCCTGTGCTCTGGTTTCCTCACACCTCCCAAAAACATGTTAGTAGGTGCATTGGTGCTGTGTGTGTGTGTGTGTGTGTGTGTGTGTGTGTGTTATTCTCCTCTCACTCCTGGGATAGGCTCTGGATCCACTGAGATCCTTATTAGGAGAAAAATAAGAGAGAGAAATAAATCTAGCTCACGAATCAGTGAGTCAAAGAGTCGAAGCAGTGTGGTGTATTAAAACAATGTGGTGTATTCAATGTAATTACAGTAAGTACTTTACAAGTGCATGACTCACACAGGCGTGAATGATCCAAGTGCGCATGCGCACAGGTGAGCCATTCCATTTAGGTTACCTGTCGGTTACAACCTGAAATTCCGTTTGGACTGAAACCATTAAATTGTTTTGTTTTAAAACCCTTATTACAAACGATTAGGTGTTGAGATGGCACAGTGCGGGATTCCACACGAGCTCACATTACTGTCTCCAAGTTAGCGGGTGCGGTAATGTGCGGGGTAGCACGCGGAAGTGAGGACACGTGACCTGCGTGGTTTTTTTTTTTTTTTTAATGGTTTAACACCACCACCTTTACAAACAGAGTGTGTGTGTGTGAGAGAGAGAGAGAGAGAGAGAGAGAGTCTGCGTCTCCTCAACACCAGCCTGGTGGATTTATTCGGGTCTGATCGCTTTTTGGATGACTAGTACAATGCCATCGCTCCATGCGTGCTTATTTATTTAGTGCGGAATGAGAGGAACCCATGCCTGAGTGAAAGTACCGGTGAGCTCCAGCTTGGCACCATGCGCCTTCATATCCTTGGTATCGCCACTGTATTTACTGTCCTGAGCGCACTGAGAAGACTTACACATGCTGGTGAGTAACAGACTTACTACAGACTTATCATCTCGGAAAAGCTCTGACAAGGAACTAAATCTGTCCTATGATATGATATGAATGATAGTTCACAGGTAGATAGATAGATGGATGGATAGATAGATAGATATGGATGGATAGGGAAATTAAAAGATCACAGCAACAGTCCAAAAGGGAGAGTGTGCAGCAAGAGTATTCAGAATAATTAAACATCAACGTATTCAAGACAAAATGTATAAAATATGGCTTTGGATATAAAGTGAGTATAGCCTCATATACACCACCCTGTGTGTAAATGTGAGAAGTATAAGAGTATAAAGTACACAGTGAATATAGCCTTACACACCCAAGTCCTCTGACTGATGTGAAAAGTGTGTGAATGTGATTTATGGGCTTTTCATGGTAACTACTAAAACACTCGTATCCAGTTTCATTTGAATGACATTCAGTCCAAACCCAAAAAAACCCCCAGCTTTGTACAGTAAATAAGCACCAGTAAATAAATCTCCAAAATAAAGGTACCTGTCTGTACGTGTGCTTGTCTCTGGTGAGATAACATTACGGGGACATGTGTAGTGAGTTTGATTTGATATACAGTTTGTGTTTGTTCCTGAAAGCGTAGTACCTGCTTTAGGCTACATGTGCGGACAGGACTCTAAACTGAGGAATCAAACAGCCCACACAAAAAAAAAAAAAAAAAAAAGACATCCAGTTAAAGGCTTAAACAGGTTTTGCTCTACTTTTTCCTGGCAAGTGACATTTTTGCGCGTACAGGAAACAGTGATCTAATTAGATCTTTGATTGATGGTTATTTCTTCAGTCACATTCCAAGACAAGAAAGACATGACACGCTTCAGACATTAGTATCACCTCATGTGATTAGGCTGTATTTTAGTGTATAAATCTATCAAATTCAGCAAAATGAAATGTATCAATAAGTTCTAAGTATAAAGTAAAGAATGTATGTAATATTTAATATGAATATTGAGATATAAATACTTAAGGTGACCATTTTATTTCCTTATTGGTTTAAGTGCATGTTGTTAACTTTAATGGTTTTATGCCATGGCAAGGTCATCCTCCAGGCAACATTTGTTGGGAGGATTCACTTTTATCACTCGTTTATGGCTCTTAGAAATGTATTCCTTACTCAATGACTAACTACCTTATAGTCTTGAGACTATACAGCTACGATTATGGATGCGATATTTTGGTCTCACTTTTCCATTCCACCCACTGAGTTTGACTGACGAATGAAATTGCAAGGAAACATGACACTGAAGTAAAGAAAAACAGTAAAGTAACAAAACAGCTAAGACGTAAATAGGAAAAGTTTATTTCAAATGTATATTTTACATTTAATTCAGTATATTTGGAACATTTTGCTTTGGAGCTGTTTTGTTATCCTTGGCCCTGTATCTTGAATCCAGATGGATTGAAATAATCTGATGTCCAAAGTATCCATAAACCAGATTATATTAATTAAATATCTAATGTTTATGATGTTATGACACCTTGCTGGATGGATGGATGGATGGATGGTTGCTTAATTATTCTGTAAAGAAACTTGCATGAGTAGAGCCACTGAACAGCACAGTGCAAAAAGTATACATAGGAAAGTAACAATCAAACATTAAATACTTAGTAAGTGTACTAAGTAAATATAAATCGGTAAAGACAAAAGAGTAGGGTAAGTTCTAGTTAGGGTGACTTCGGAACAACATTAAGATTTCTCTTCACTGGAACCTGCTCCAGCATGACGATGCCCCTGTGCACAAAGCGAGCTCCATGAAGACATGGTGTGTGAAGGTTGGAGTGGNGAACTGGAACACCGACTGCACCCCAGACCTCCTCACCAACATCAGCGCCTGATCTCACTAATGCTCCTGTAGCTGAAAGAACACAAATCCCCACAGCCATGCTCCAACATCTAGTCGAAATCCTTCCCAGAAGAGTGGAGACTTTATAGTAGCAAAAGGGGATCGAATCCATATTAATACCCATAATTTTGGATTGGGATGTTCAGCAAGCACATATGGGTGTAATGCTCAGGTGTCCACATACTAAAGTGTATCTAAAATAAATGTTTCCTTTCTTCTTCTTCTTCTTCTTCTTCTTCTTCTTCTTCTTCTACGTGGACACTACCCAGTGCTGTGCTGGTTGCAATACTGTAATACTGCAGTCTGGTGTACGATCCAAGTGATATAATGATATTAAAGTTGATCTGTTGCTCATTAGTCATGAGCAGATGAATTTTTGGATTTAGCCTACAAGCCTGTGAATGTTGTTCAAACCCTGAGTAACGATGGACAAACGTCTGTAGATTACACTACCCTTCTACCTAGCATTCTCATCGGTTCTTCAGATTGTACGACTGGGAGAACCATTGATGACCTCACCAACAGTGGGTTCGCCTTATAGAAAAGGTTCTAAGTAGCGCACAATCGATATAAACAAACAATATAAAGTTGTACACATTTAAAAATGTTCATGAAATAAATCTTTGCTGAGGGGAAGTGTGTAATTTTTTTTACACTTAAATGGGTCTGAAGAAAGTTTGAGAATCTCTGCCATAAACAGTGCCGTGAAACGTATTATGTCATAAAAATCTTTTCATTGTGGTAGTGTTGATGTGTCACGTGTCTCATAAGGAAATTACAGGAAATTTGCTACCTGTTATATAAAAATGTGCACAGGGCAGGTACCAAAAAAAAAAACACATGGGCGTGCTTCTTACACTCTCTCTGCAGATTCCTGCTGAGTGTATTTCACCACCCACTGACTTCACTTCTAGTGAAACTGGTAGAGAAAACGGACTGCCAGGGGCCTTCAGACATCCTGGGATGAACTGTGTTTTTTTTAGGTTTCTATAATTAGAGTCATATATAATAATAATAATAATAATACTATTATCAGAATAAATAGTTTGAGTGCCTGTGCTTTTCATGTGTTAAAAAATTATTAGAGAGAGGACCTACTGGAGTTAGTGGAGTTAATCTCCCCCCTCTTAAAGGAGTAAATGGTTTATTCCGCCTTTCCAAAGAAATCGTTTCACAAGAAAATCTAGGCTTCCGATAATAAAAGGGGGAGCAGAAGGCCAAAAGAAGAGCCGGCCTCTATTTCCTCATCGGTTCGGTAGCCAGAATCATTTGAAAATACAGTGTAGGATTACATGAACTTCTCACAAGCAGTCTTTCCTGTGACAGTGTTAAATGATGGTAAATGTTCAGCAACAAGTTTGTCCAGTTGCATGCCATACTGGGGCAACTTGCAACAAATCTGAGGTGGATATCTTTTAACCTTTTTCCTCTCTGCCAATCTAAGCGTACTATTTTGATCAAAACATGGACGTTTAACCGATGACGGACTTCTCTAGATGGCAGATGCACATTTGGGGAAGTACATAATTTCCTAACTCGGATAGGATTCGTTGCTGTGCTTACGAAATCCACACTAAAAACAGAAAGATGAACAAAACAGACTTCACTAGTTGGATTTTTTTTTTTATTGTGGCATCAGTGTTTAAATAAGACCAACCCATCATTCATGCTTATCTGTAATTTATTCTGTACCTGAACAAATACTCTATATAAAAGATTTTTTTTTTATGCTGCACAATATATGTAGAACCAAGGTCATGTGTGTGTGTGTGTGTGTGTGTGTGTGTGTGTGTGTGTGTGTGTGTGTGTGTGGTAATCTGCTGTAGCAACAAAGATTCCCAAAGTTCCCCTCCAGGTTCAGTAGAGTACATGTGGCTGGCTGGAGGGCTGGCTATTGCTCTAAGCAATTTATGTACATACTTTCACTAATTTTAAATAACAAGAAAAATAAATAATCTTTCAATTAAGATGTTATTCTTATCTTTCACAGTGCTGTTGAGTTCTCAAATCTGACTGATCAGAAGGTGTTGATTAGTGGTGTACGACAGCAGCTCCGACAATAGTGCAGCAGCAGATCGCAGGTTTATCGTTTTTATGGAGCTACAGCACATTCACAGGGACTAGTGTGCCCTTATTTACGGTTTTTCTCAATTGTTTTCACACTACCACAGAGACTTCACGCACAATGACCAAAAACCTGAAACTCGTATACCTAATCCTACACCAACTCGCAAAACACACTTCCTGCTTCTCGCTCGTTGTTCTAAACTCCACTTTTTTGCAAAACACTACACGCAACTCTCTACACTTGGCACAGCCTTCACTGATAAAATCTCTTGTGTTTACACGGAAAAATGCTGCCATTCGGAAAGCTAAACTCGAACCAGCAATTACCCCAGCAGCTGACTCCTCACACGGGTGGTGAACACCTGGCGCTTATCGGTTAGCACTCATAGCTTTAGCAATAAAAGGGCAAACTGTGAGAACAATGGATGCCAACATTGCAGAGAGGGTGTATTGTATGTTTTTTTCGACTGTCACTTGTATTATCGTTTGTGAATATGAATTATCCTACATGTGTATCGACCGCCAGCTGTGGATGAGGTAGAGTGAGAGGAGTGAGAGACAGAGGAGGAGGACTAAGATAACAAGCTAGGAGAGCAATCTCTGATCAGATTCAGGCCACTTTGTTTGATGCCATGTAGTATTTTGGAGGGAATAATATTCCTGCGTGTTTTTATTTGAGTGTAAAAACATAATACTTTACAACACGCTACAGTATATACTGTATGTAGCATAACAAGGAAAGTGCTGGAGGCCTCTTGCTAACATCACCATAGTAGCTTTCCACTCATAGTGTTTTCCACTGAGCATGTGTGTTTAGTTGATGGTGTGTCTGTGTCATTTGAAGACAAAAGTTCCTTCTGAGAAGGGATAACTTCGTTTTAAATGCAGTGCTTACATTGCAAGGGATTTATTGTTGGAGTTATGGCTTATTTACGCTTAGTTTGGAGAAAAAAAGATGTTTTCAGAAAATGTGTGTAAGCAATTGAATAAAACCTCTGATATGAAGTTTTCTGTACGGAGATGCGCGTTTACCGTTTATTACAGGAGTCTCCAGTGTTACGGTTCAGAGGATGATTTTCCTTAAGCACATTTAAACGTGTAGGACGTTGAGCTTTGTGGTTTCTCACTAACCAGCATCATTATTGGTCAATAACTTTAAGAGGAAGTGAGAGAACATCTGTTCATAGCTCCTATAACGCAAGTTATACCAGGCACTCGAAATGGATTAAAAGTACTTTAAATCTGGAATTAAGCACTTTGCGACATGCTGTTATAGGAAAATCATCAACTTCAGAGTTGACCCGATTCACACCCCTCATTATTTTCCTAACATATAACAGCACTACGTGTTGTATTTTTACTCGTGTAACACGACTGATGTCTTTACATTTTCCTCTCACTGTCTCTTTCTGTCTTTAAGTCCCAGCTCCGTTCGATGTGCGTGTAAAGTGTGACAGTTATGGAGTTGTGGTGGAGTGGATGGCTGCTGGTCTCAGTGAGCAAGCTGAGTTCCTGTTGGAGATCAAACCAGACTTCGGGTGAGTATAACACACTCTACTGGAACTATACCAAGATGCTCAAGATTGTCCAAACACAGGTCACGTGACTTAGTAGTCACACATTTTGGGAATGGACAGAGATATGGGCCACTTATAAAACCTTTGTGTTGTGAGATTTTAATCAGAACAGGCCATTTTATAATTTTTTAGAAGAGTTAAGCACAAATGCCAGTGGCACACGAGTATTATTTGGAAGGGTTGACTAATTTACAGTAGTCGAAATCAAACTTTGTGTCTACACACCATGTCTAGAGTTGATCATTGCAGTTGGCTTTGTCCTGAGATGTTGGTTGGGGTATTTGGTGTGATTGTAGAACTGAAAGACAGCGAACTCCTGAGATTTCGTATGAAACCTCATCATCTATGCAGGATGTTAACGAAGAGTGTGAAGTGTCTGTTTGTCTCAGTTATTGTGTCTTTCTGACTTTCTGCTGGTGTTCCAAGGCATTCCCAATGTCTGCACTCGTGAAGGTTATACGAGTGATGCTGATTTTATTTCTGTCCATGGTTAAAATTAATATAGCATTTAGAAAAATAGACCAATGATTATAGTTGACAAAATAATAATTAAATAATTATTACAGGAGTTGTAGCAGTTCACAGTGACAATGTTCCCCAGTTTTCTGCTGTCCTTCAAATGATACACTGCAAAAAAACATTACATCTTAATAAGTGCAGATATCTTGAATATAGTCAAATATTTATCTAGTATTTCCTTTTACAGGATTAACATAAACTACGATTACTAACCCTATTTCTAGGTTTACTTTATTTGCAATTTTCAAGTTTTGTTCTATTGGCAGATAATTTTGCTCATTTTAATGGATCAAGCATTTATTTTTCTAGAAAGAAGTAAAATTATCTGCCAACAGAATAAGGAAATGTAACGCTTAAAATGAGTAAAAATATTTCAGAATAGATTTAATAATGTTATATTTGGTTTATTCTCGTCTTATAATAGGAAATACTAGATACATTTGACTATATTCAAGATATTTTCACTTGCCAAGATTATCAGTTTTTGCAGTATAAGACACTGTATGAATATTGAAACTGCTGAGAGGAACATGGCTTATCACAAACCTTTTTTGGTTTTCTTTGTCCATCTTTTTACTGGCATCACAGGGAAAACATTTCTGTTAGTACAAAGCATCTTCGATACAACATATCCGACCTGCTGCGGGATACGGCGTACAACCAGTACTTTGTGAAAGTGAAGGCCAGAGATGGAGAACATGAGTCTGAGTCTGCAGAATCACAAATATTCTCTTTCAATTTTTTGAAAGAAGTAAATATTACCTGTAAGTTGAGTTTTTTTTTTTCTCCCCATCTTGAGATCTTTCTTCGCAACACTAAAGGCTTGAAGGATAAAACCTGCCTCCTTTTTCTGTTCTCAGGTGGCCTTGAGTTCCCCACAGTCAACCCGTTTCCTCGAGACGGGAAGTTGTTTGTTGAATTCATCAACCCTTTGCACCTGTACAGAGACACACCTGCTCTACGCAATCTCCAGAACACTGACACACTAAAGTACACTGTTACTACACTACAAAGCAGCAAGGCAAGGGCCAAGAAAATCCATCCACATCCCTCTTTCAGCTACACACCTCAGGGTTTAGAGTTTGTAGGTCGTCCCTCTGGGAGATCCTTTAAAGCAGGGACATCAAACCTATGGCCCATGGGCCACCAGCAGCACGATGAAGGTTGAGATCCAAACCACCAAATGAATTAGGAATCTTTAAAAGACCTTGTTGGTGAACTTGGGGGCAAAATAGAGCAATAAACTCAGCTACTGTCAGAATGTGCTAATGATACGTAATTGCTCACTAGCAAGCTAAAGATTTGTAACTAATTTTGCAAACTAGATAGATTTCCACCCACTTTAGCATTATGGACTATTTTGTCTATATTCATGACATAAAAATCCCAGTTAAGTCCATTTCAGTTCCATGCTGTAACCAAACATCCACACACACACACACACACACACACACACACACACACACACACACACACACACACACACACACACACACACAAACAAAAAAACAAACACGCACACACACACAAGAACAAGCCTTGAACAAACCTTCTATGGAAATATTCTAAATTCAGCAACACGTAGTATTGTTGTAGACCTGTTTTACAAGAAACTAGACCTGTTATTTCAGTCTTTATTAGAGCCTTTATTTGCTTCATCCTGTTTCATGAATGTCTCTAGTCTAAAGTACATTCATTCAGTTCCCGCCTCAACTGTGTGTTTTAAATATATTTTTTTTGTTTGTTTTTGTTGTCATGTTAAAAGACAAAGGCTTGACAACACCAATGTGTTTGGTGGCTCTGTGGTAAACGCCTTGCCTCTGAATGCTAGAGGTTGCTGGTTTGAGTATGGCTTGTCCCTGTGATGATGGATAGAGTAAAGGGAGAATGGGTGGTGACTGAGGAAAAGTGCAAGTGATAAGTTATTTTACAGCACTCTTTATATATGTGTATCTTGACTCTTGATATTACTGCTCATGTCCTGGAGATCTGGCTGGGGTTTGAACCAGCAACCTCTTAACCCAGAGGCAAAGCTCATCCAATAGAGCCACAGGATCTCACACTCGTGTTCACTTTTATAACACTTTTCATTGTAGTATACTCGCACCTGAACTAAAGTTAACGCAAAATCAAAGGCTTGAACCAGGAACTTCAAGCACCGGCGACCCTGTTGCTATCCACCGTACTGCTGGTGGTGTAAATGCTCACTGGACATGTGGCTTAATAGACGGCACAACAGTGCATGACTAACGTTTAGCTCATCACTTCCCCTGTAATTTCTCTCAGTAACAGAAAGTGTAGCAATGAGAACACCCCTAAGCAACACACACCAAATCACTGATGGACCAGTTGTTGTGCTGTGTGCTTTCTGGGAACTGCTTCACTCTACTCACTCTTCTGGGAATGGCTTTACTCTACTCTTTACTCACACAGAGCTGGTCATTTAAGTCGTTACAAACATTTTCTTTAGGCGGCACAGATTTATGTGGTTAATGATCAGTAATTGACATTTTATACACAGAAATTATACACATATCCAGAATAATATGTCTGGAGTTTGACCAAACAACCTCCACCTTTAAGAGCGACAACGCTAACCACAACAACACCAAGGGACACAGGTAGAGGCCATATAATGCACATTAGATTTAAAAGATGGCTTAACAACAGGAAACAGTAATATTTGTTCAGTGTACAAGTAGCTGATATCAGCACTCAACATATAATTATCTAAAGCATTACAGCCATCAGTTCTCACCATCTCTTTGGCTCAAGTTCAAACTCAAGTACAAGGGAACTTGCCTAGATGGGGGCATTGATACTCATAGCTCCAGCATTCAACCAGCAACCATCTGACTCAGAGGCAAAGGTCATCCAGTTGAGCCACAGGATCTGCTATAGAAGTTTTTTTTTTTTGTATACTTGGTTTCAAACCGTGGAAGTGGAGCACAGGAGAATGTATAGCATAACAAACAGATTCAGTCCAAGATTCAGTTCAATTTTACCCGTAGGCTATTTGTATATTTGTACTCAATCTAAGGTAACCACTTTAGCTAGCCAATGCATTTCATTTCAAATTGACTAGCTAACATTACAAACAACGGGCCTAGTAGTGTTTGTGGATCACTAGGTTTGGAACCCTTTTTTCTAAGACTGTATGTATTAAGTGTGCTAAACAAACTCTAAAATTGGTACTAATTACTTTCATCTTAATTCCTAGAACCAGTCAGTGTCATTGTATTTGGTACACTCTTATTAAAAATGGTTCTTGATGGGTACTGTTCAGTGGATAATTAAGGGCTGCTATTTTCCTAAAATTATTCTATTGGGACTTTCTTTGAAAGCCAAGGAAACACTCTGTCAGGCTAGGATTATACATGGAATCTTTCTGAGTTACCCCAGAGGGACAAAAACACAAAAACCAAAGAACACAACAGGTAGAAGCTAGCAGGTCAGCAATATTTATTTTTTTCCTTTCAGAAATCTCATGAATGTGCTTGCTTTATCGAGTCGGAAAAGTGTGAGTGCAATGTGTCATTCCAAGAAGAGCAAGAGAAATACTGCGTCACACTCTTTGGAAAGATCAGACAAACTCGTGTATGGGAAACACAACCTTACTGTTACCAGGGCACCCTTAATCCTGGTAAGGACACGTTTTGATACTAACAGTAACTGGCCGAATTCTCACAGTCCAAACCCTCTCACAATAAAGCAAGTCTGTTACTGTCACTCATTCATCTCCACTTCGGATCTTCCTCAGGTCCACCCATCACCGTGTACCTCATCCCGGTGCTGGCGAGTTTTACAGTGTTCCTCACTTTGACATTGGCCACTGTGTTTCTGGTGAAGGAAATCAATAAGAAAATAAAGGAGCAACACCTTACCAAGTTACCACTATCTCTGGTAAGTTGTGGTGTAATACATTTTTAGTATAACTAATTGCACAATTAACTGAGTTGCACAAGAAGCATTTCCCAGTCAGGAGATTGCAAGCTCAAACGACGATGATGACACAGCCAGCCGTCGCCAGGACTCGTAGAGAAAAATTGGTCATGCTCACTGGTTGGGAAAAATGCCTTGATTTTCATCTGATGATTATTGAAGAGCCTAGACAACCAGAAATAATATATGTTTGAAAAAGATGCTTTAAAGGATGTATGTATGTATTAGCTCTTATCTTTGGCAACAGTTAAATTAGGAGAAAATTGGGCAAGAAAATAGCTAAGTGGTATAAGCCAGTCATTTCCAACCCTGGTCCTGGAGTACCCCTTCTCTTATACACGTTCCTGTAAATTAGTTGGATCAGATGTTTTAGAGACGTAAAAACAACAAAATACACAGGGCATGGGCAACCCAGGATGAGGGAACCATTGGCATCGACCATTATCTCTTTTGAAGTGAATTCTTCCATTTATCTGTAAACAATATTCACCTAATAATACAAACGATGGGCTGAAATCGGGTTGTGTGAATGATTTAAAGTAGTCAGTGCAAAACATGTCAACAACCAAAAACATGAACTGTTAATTAAACACTGAACAAAGTAACTTTCCATTAAATCAAAGACAGAAAAAAGTGCAGTGCTTTTTTTTTGTGTTAGTCACATGCTCTTTGCTAAATAGACAGTTAGCCTAGCGAAAACGATTTAATGGAAAGTTACTTTGGTATTACAGGGAGGATTCTTTCTTCTGACTTCCTTTAGGTGGATTTTCAGCATCCGCATGCTCATATTAATGGTGTGCAAAGTGTACAGTGTATTTAAATAACACCAAATGAACACCTTTGATAAACAACAAGCACAAATAAAAGCGACAGTGCATTCATTTAGGCTCGTATTTCCTCTTACTGTAAACATCCTCCAGCTCTCTGGTTTCCGCCGTCCATCAGACTGACACGTGCTGTATAAAGACCTCCTTATTTCTGTATGATTTTGGATTTTACTGTCGTGTTTTTGGCTTTGCTGTCATGTTAGTGAATGGGTTGTTGTGTTTTTGGTTTTGCGGTCGTGTTTTTACACTTATGTGCCCCCATATATATGACATCATTAAATTAGATCCAGCATAAAGATGGGAATCAGTATGAGCTCCTGGGAAGAGTTGAGAACAAAAGTTTGTTCGAAATGCGTTTCATAATAAATAAACCACTCTAAAGTGCTCGATGTTCAATTGCTAAACAAACTGTACCATAGTCATCGCTTCATTGTGTGTGTAAGACTTGTTGTATTGCATTCTTGGTGTGTTGTAACATTTTTTTTTGTGTGCTAAATTCCTTTCTGCATTGACAGAAAACCAAGTTGACATACATTCCTGTGAACACGCCTGAAAATCCCAACGTCGAACCGGCTGTCAACATTTCCCCAAACTGTATTTGTGACTTTCAAGAAAGCACCACCCAACTGGAAACCACCACCAACAGTGACATCAGCAGAGACTGCACTGAGGACGAGGACACACATAAAAGCTCAGGAAGCAGCGAACTGGAGGCAAGCTCTTCCCCGGACAGGCTGTACGGGACCGGAGCAGAGCTGTCGAGCAGTGACTTGTCTGCGGGTTACGACCGGCCACATGCACTCATAGAAATGAGTCCTGAAGACAATGTGAAAAATTATGGTAGCTGATAGGGGTTGTCTGGGACCTTCATCAAACACAAAGATACACATCTCACATTCCAAGATGTCAGACAGACAACAAAAAGAGATGTGATGGAGGAGAGACTGTAAATAATATGAATAGCCGCAAATCTACATCAGGTGTTTTTAAATGCTTTAAAAAAAAATCATCTCAGCTACAGTAATATTTGATCTGAAGCCAGTACAAAGCTACTCTCTGAAGTACATAGACCAGCTTTGACATTCCAGTTCTCCATTCAGCTTCTGTCTTAACACACCTACAGCATATAATTAAGGCTGTTTAGCACCGACTGTCAGCCTCAAGCAGGTCATGTGCTTTATATATATATATATATATAATATTAAAAAATTCATGCACTAATGGCTCAGGGTGCTCAGGGACTAAATGAAACCTTGAGGTGGTAATTAGATATCTGACACTATAACTGTGTTGTAAGAGTGGAAAGCAACAAACAGAAGGTAGTCTAATTACAGTAACTGACGACATGATTGACTGTAACAGTACCGTTTTTTTAAAATAATTTTTCAGAAGACAATTAAAAGACAGTATGTGCACAGTCTAAATAATTCAATTTCAAGCCTATATCAAATTAACGCCTGCTGAAAGTCTACTTCAGGTGCTAAAAGCTTAGCAGCAGTGTCTGAGACAGTGGAGACAGATCTGGCACAAATGCTACAACGCAAAAAGCGTGACGATCGTCTTCAAAATACACAAGAAACACGCAAAACCTGCGGAGATGTCGGCATTAGGCTAGCTAGCCAGATCTTTTAGCATGAAAGCTCTGAATTAAACTTTGACGTTCGCTAGCGATTGCCTGTTGTGTTAAATATATCTAAGCACTGCTGCAGCTTTTAGGTAACGTGTAAAGGGCAGCTTTGCGAGATAGCTAAGTATTTGTACGAAATAACATGAGCTAGCTAGCTTGTTAACGAACCTAGCAAGATACTGAAACTCCGACAGAATTTGGCTAGCTAGCTAACGTTACCTTTATTTATATAATTGTGTTTTTTCTTCAGATACAGAACATTTTCAGATTGTTGGGTCAATTATAGACATGTAAAAAAAAAATTATAATTTTTTTTTATTGATGACTACTTGTAGTTTTATGCAGGTAAATTATTACTACAGTAGCGATGCTTTTACTTTTAAGGCAGTGTGTTTTTTTTTGTACTCTGCATACCATGTTGCCATTTTGTTATCGCTCAATAACCTAATAAGCACCAGGTCAGAGCTGAATCTCTCTATAAATGAGCAACAACCTGGAAGGCATACTTGAACATCGGTGTGGAGTTTGTAATAGAAATGGGCGCAGCTTTATCACTGAGGACAAGGTTCACAGATCACATGGTGTCATAAATGCAACGTTCGAGCACGTCGCAATTTGGTGTGAATACTGAAGGTAAAGTTTGCTTTCAATCTATAAAGCAAAACACAGAAAAACCCTGTACATCTCTAATGTCCAGAAAAATGAAGAAAGGTTGTTTCATTTTTTTATTTCTTTATCTATATACTCTTAGGGAATAAAGGGTGTTTTTATACTTTTTTTTTTTGACCCGAGTGCTTTTTGTACTGATGCACTGTAACCATAGCAACGTTCTTAGCTAGTTTCGGCGAGCTGAGTTTGCTGTGTACACTAAAAAATGTTAAAATAAAGACTGTGGTGACGTCAAGAGACTGATAAGAGAACATGAGCTGTGTGTGTGACTTGACTGTCTGCAGCCACGGGTGAAGGTGAACGTCCCATAAATAGACTTTTTTTTTTTTTTTTTTTTTCCCCACCAGCACTTTGTCCTCCATGTTGGTTCCCCTAGCGCTGAAAAGTGCTTCTGCCCATTTCTGGAAACTTACCTCCAGTAACAAAAACAAACACCTCCTTTCAGCAGATTTCATGTGAACCGAGCAGCATTGGTTGCGTGAGAAAACGCCAAGCGTGAAAGCAAGCTAAGGGTTCTCCAGCTGTCCTTCTGAGGAACGTAATAAGCTGTATACTGAACCCTGTGAGAGTGTGTTTACCAGTCAACAAGCCTTCCAAGATACGGGTCATCCTCAAAACATGGTGACTTTCTAACCAGCGAAATGGTCAAATTTTGAATTTTCATATTCGATTTAGAAACTGTGACTAACGAAACCTTTTTTTTTTTTTTTCTCCCAAAAGAATAACCAATGTTCTTGATTTTTAATGTGGTGCCATTACTTTAGGTCACGGCAGTAATGAACCGTCATTGGCAAATCTCACAAGCACGAGCTGTTACAGCAGTCACAGTAACTCTTTCCATTAAAGACGCATTTCCAAGATGGCGTCAACAGCGTCTCAAAGCACACATCGTCAATCACACCAGCAAAAAATATTTTACAGGAAGATTGATGAAATAAAAATTAATTAACGAGTTAATCAGTAACTTGTAGAGTGTGGACGAGAACTCACCTGGTGCTGGCTGAAATGCACTCTCGCTCTTCTGAACTTTGACCCTGAAAGCAATTAACTTTCAAAACTTAAAAGATAACACCTGTGACCTGAAACGCAGGATTTTCTTTTAAAATTTAATTCTGCTTTATTACCTGATTTATATCTACTTTTCTACTTAAAACTTTATTCTACTAATTTACATATTTGGCATACCAAATCATACTTACGTTCAGCCTGTGACATTAAACTGAATAAGAAGTTATTTATTTATTTATTTTTAAATATCTGAGAAAGCCTGTAAAGCCGTACAGATGAACTGCAACTCCAGCTATTTTTTCCCAGCACTTGTCAGTTTCTAAGAAAATTAGAAAAGGATGTACACAATAATAAACACTCACTTCCCACTTTTTTTTTTTTTTTTGCTTAGAAAGCATTAACATTGTACACTGAGGTCAGTTCTGTTGGGCTTCTTGAAATGTCATGACCAAAAGCGTCAAGGGACAGGTTGGTCATCACATTCTGAGAACGACTATTTCAGAGAGAAATCCTTTTCCTTCTCAGGGTGTGTGTTCATGCTTTTGTCTGAGGTTTCCTTTCCAGTATGACGTGGTCGTGTAGATGTTTGTGATTGTGTAAATGTGCGTATTGTGAACTGTACGGCATACGAAAACAAAGACCAGGTTTATTTGGGTTTCGATAATAAACCTTTCAGAAACTCAGCAGAGGGTAAGGTTAGATAAGCTTGGATCACTCTGTACATCCTATCTGCGAGTCCCACCGGTAACAGCGTATGAATAATCCTCCTTTATGGATATTACTTGAGCCTTCATGGTAGTTTGCTCCTTAACAAGCTAGCAGTCGGTGACAATAGTGATAAGTCCCTGATACGATGTATCTCAAGTTAATTAGTACTAACTTGACTTCACACTTTGATATGAGATATGGCCAAGCCAACAAACCAGGAAGAAAAAAAAAAAAACCCCAGGAAATTCAAGATATCCTTCCGTCTCAGCAGATGTCTCTGGCTCGTTATTCAGATCACCAGACAGAAACGTTTCAGTCCGACGTGTTACGATGTCCACTGGAGATTAGGAGAGCTTCATGCCCTGTACGTTAGCCCTCAGGCTGACCATCTGCTTCTCCTGCTTCTGTTTCTCCTGCTTAAACGCCACCGTATTCGCCTTCTTCTCCATCCGTCGCTCCTGCCGAGGAAACAGAACGCATTTGTCTTTGTGATCTGAAGCTCTGATTTCTGCCCTTACTGTGCTCTACTGGGATTGTCAACAATTAAAACATCCTAGGATTTTGGTCAAAAATTAATCATTGTAACGTTCTTATTTGGAGCTTCTGTTACATCCAGATACAAACCAGTCACAGGGAAAACAGCCAATCAGAAATCAGCCTTTCCGAATTACTCTAGTAGAGGAGAAGTAGAGGAGACTCTGAAGCTAGCATCTTTTCTTGAAGCAGTACACTATGTTATGGGAGTCTCAGCCACAGAAGCTCCGCCCACGAGACACAGCACAGACAGTATCTTTCGTACGCTTCCCCCAGCACGTTCAAGGTCGTTATCCGATTGGCTTTCCGTGCTTCCTCGCAAAATTTTCAGAAACTGCAGCAAGATTTTCTGAGCAAAATATATTCTCCTGACAGAAAAACATTCACGGTAACCCTTCTTTAAAAGTTATTAAAGAGTTTAGAAGAATGTGAAGCACTTGGAGGCAAGTAAAAGGAGATAATGTAATTAAATGTAACTAAATGTAGTTCAATTTAATGTAACTAAAAACGGATAAAAAAGTACAGACTAATCACTTGCAAATTGCTGGACTATGAGAGGAATTAAAGCGTTTTATTCCTAACATGACCTAATATATATATATATATATATATATATATATATATATATATATAAAAAAAGTGACCTCATTGCTAGCTGTGATGTCAAAACTTGAAATAGTTTTCGCTCAGATTTAACCTTACGATACCAAGTCACAATGTCAGAGAAATTTTTTAAAAATCTACTATTAATGAAGGAAAAATGTGTGACAGAAAGAAAGCCTCAAACTAGTCAGGAAAGTGAGTCTGCCACTGCTTCCTGAAACCCTACAGATTAGCATGACGGTCACTGTGGGTGTAAACTTGGTCATATCCAGGCTGCACTGTAGCGAAAAAATAATAAACACGATTACATTTTCAGTCATAATTATTCAGCCAGTTAAGAACAAAATAATTTTGTTTCTCTTGACTCGACAGGAAACAGACTTTTACACTTTTCATATTTCCTACCACGTTATAAGCCTGCATTTCTCAATGTATAAACGTTTGAATTAAAATAAGACCGATCCTTTTGACACTGAAAATATATTCTTAATTAAATAAAATGAATCGATCTGCTAATCCATATATAATCCTAATCCAAACAAACAAACAAGCTTCTCTGCTCTGCAACTGCACAGACGCTTCTAACGCAAGTGCATTTTAATGGAGTAAAAAAATGAAAATGAGAAAAATCTAAACTAGTCAATTATGTTTAAATAATCGACTAAGCTATGAATCAAGATCACATTTAATTGTGCATAGATAGTCTATATGGGGAAAAACAATGTGTGTGTGTTTTAAAATGTGTGTGAGTTGATCACACCTTAAGGAATTTCAGCAAGACCAGAACACAGTGAACATCTAACCGTATTTAGTTTTTAGCACAGACAGTGTGTAGGAAGGAAGCTGCTGAACAGGTTTAAGCAGTCTAACGTCACAACGTGCTGGAGGCGACAGACTGCAGGTGACAGACCGCAGCACAGCCAACAGCCAACAGACCGCAGCACAGCCAACAGCCGACAGACCGCAGCACAGCCAACAGCCGACAGACCGCAGGCGACAGACCGGGCGACAGACCGCAGGCGACAGACCGCAGGCGACAGACCGCAGCACAGCCAACAGCCAACAGACCGCAGACGACAGACCGCAGCACAGCCAACAGACCGCAGCACAGCCAACAGCCAACAGACCGCAGCACAGCCAACAGACCGCAGCACAGCCAACAGCCAACAGACCGCAGCACAGCCAACAGCCAACAGACCGCAGCACAGCCAACAGCCAACAGACCGCAGCACAGCC
>JAKKZN010000026.1:12924978-12944768 GCA_033441825.1 Pangasius elongatus | reverse complement strand
TTCATCGTCCACAAAACTCAAGTCAAAGTGTGTTGTTATTTATGTAATATATTGAATCAAATGCCCATGTGGCCTAATTTGTGATATGTTCACTAGACTGTTTGAACTTTATATATTCTATACAAATACATTATACTCTATAGTATACATTTTATTTGCATACTGATTGAGAGTATTGCCCATTTTCCCTACTGGAAAATAAGGAAATGTAGGTAGAATCAATTACACAGAGCGCTAGGGTACATACAATGCTCCGGCTTTGGTCTCAGAGAAGATGCGCACTAGGAAGTCAGCCTCCTGGTGGGGCTGGAAGGTGGTGGGTACCAGCAGGTAGTTGCCTGGTGGGAGGGTGAAACGCTCGGACACCTCACGTGTGTTGATGTAGGTGCGGCTGCGTGCTTTTGAACTGTTAAAGCGGAAGAAATCCTTGTCTGTGTGGTCCTCATTATCAGGGGACTGGAGGGAAAACAGTAATAAAGACTCAGACTTCCAAACTCCACACTTGTTTATCCAGAGAGCAGCAGAATGACTCTCACACTCTCTGACCTGATAGATGGCGAAACCGATGGTCTCCAGGTCGAGCCCCTCCTTGCGCAGTCTGCGCCGGTTCTTCTGCATGAGGGCCACGATGACGCTGCACTGATTATCTTTGTCCGCGTCCTCTAGCTTCAGCTTGAACTGAGGGTTCGTCCAGAAGGTGTCTGAGGAGAAAACAGACATATGAAGTTAATCAGGTGTTAAACAAAAGGGGCTGCAGCCTCACCAGCACTTTCTGTCTCAGGATACCACATTGCCATGGCTTTCTCTAGAGGGGGTCTAGGGGGAGGTTAGGATGGAGAATGTGGGATTGAAGGGAGAGGGTTGGACTCCTTCAGTGGCTGGAGCTCTAGTGAAAGTTCACCAACATGGCTTTAACTAGAACTCTTTTACTTTTTTTGATTTTGTAATTGTGTTATATCATCACACCTTTCTTTACAGCCCAATCAACTGACCCCCAGAGTGTCTGTTTTGCTCACACACCTGAGCCTGCACTCCAAGGGTTCTTCAAGGATTCTTTGGACGGCAAATGGTTTTACCATTCTAAATTACCATTACCATTCTTTCCTGAAAGGGAAACCCTCATTTTTGTAGGGCTTTACAAACCTAAGAACCCTTGTTCTAGATTGATACAGGTAAAACTGCTGTATGTCCAGTAATGATACGATTACACCCACCGTCTGTTGTGTTACTATTTGCAATAGGCACTGCCTTCATTTGCGCTTACCAATGTAGTTCCTGCAGCCGCCGGCGGTGGAGCCCCGAATCCAGCTGCCCTCCAGCATGTTCACATCCCACTTCTTCTTGGTGTCATCTATCAGGGAGTCTGGAGTCAGGTTACACAGCTCCACCTTGTCATAGTTCGCCTTGAAGTCCTCAAACTCCATCCTTCAACACAACAACTGGTGTATTAAATTCTGTGGTACACAATAAGGGACTCCATTTGATCAAACCCTGTTTGATTAGCCCACTTACTTAACGATGAACAATATTTACACTCTACAACCCTTAAGGATTCAGTTGTCCCTTTTGGGGGCATCCTTACCAGAAAGGGTTATGTGCTACATTTATATTTGCTTGATGCTTTTATCCAAAGTGTGTTACAAACGAGAAGTTGCAAATTAAGGGGCTTTCTCAAGGACTCAGCTGTGACAGCTTGGGAGCGCTGTGATTTAAACTCACAACCTTCAAATCAGCAGCCCAAAGCTTTAAACTGGGCTACCACTTCCCCTAGAACCCTTGAACTCTTTTAAGAAGCTGAGAACCTTTAACTATACATGGGTTGGAATTAATAAAGGCAGGAAGCTTGTACATCATTTAGTTCCATGTGGAATGTTTTAGTTATGAACATCGATCAGAAGAAAGCAGGGCTATCACAGTATACATTCGAATCATTTGTGACAAAGAATTAGAGCAAAGCTCATACCAGAACTCTCCATCATCTGTGGAGTTTTCAAGCAGTCTGATCTTATCTGCTTTATCAATAACACTCCACTCTCTGGAACTGCAAGGAAACAGGAGCGCATTGGAAACTTAATACTGATTTACAAATAATATCCATCTTGTGTACAGTATATAATTGTAAAGTTAAAACACATCCTAGCAATTAGGATACAAATACTTCTAGGTCCAAGTCCTCTTACAGCATATTAAAGCAATTCAAACTGATCAGCCAAGACATGTTTGGTGTCAATAATGAAGCTAAAAAAGTAAGAGAGATTACTTTCTTCAACCAAAACTGTTAAGCTCAATAATCTGTTTTTTTTTCTCCAGTTTAAATTGGACCTATACATTATTATCCCCATTATAATCTTTGCAGAATAATTCCACCTTCACACATTAGGAGGCGGAGCCTAAGAGGTGGAAGAATACCAAACTGCCCTGATGAATAAATTCATTGTGCTTGCTCAACATGGCAGCCTCCATACTGTTCCACTATTCAGCTACACTGTTCACTGTTTATAGATGACAGGAAGACCTGCTGTGCCTTAAACCACATCAGCAAGTTTGTGAGACATCACTGAAGAAATGGATGTGGTTTGAGGAAGATGTATACAGAGAAAAAAATTTTTTTTGGTGAGATTGATGTCCATTATTTGTTAGCTACATTAGCCTCGTAGTTCAAGTGCAAGACTAAGGAAGCAAACATCAGACACAAAATATGTCTTGACTGATCGATAATTGTCAGATTATATCTTTAAAAGCAAATGTATATAGTTACAAAAATATACACTGGACTTTTTTATGGGGAAATCATGATTAGGAGGGTCATACTTATCGCTCCAGGGGCCGTTCCATTCCACCTGACCCCAGGGGTTTCTGATACGGATCAGTCGCACTTTTCCCCCTCTATAGTTCACCTGAAGAAAAAGAACAACACAGAGAAAGGTTGAGAAGAAGATTCAGAGGCCATTTATTTAAGGTGAAAGCACAAATTAATTTTCCTGTGGACAGTTTATCAGCTTTTATGCATATGAAGAGCGTTAGCTACTGTACATATGCAGTGCTACTGGAATGAGAGCTGGTGTAATTACCTCTGCCAGGCCGGTAATGGAATAGGCATGACCTTTGACCAGGCCTGTGGTAGTCTGAGCTTCTGATTCAGCTGAGCTGGTGATCTAGAGAGAGAGAGACATTAACTTAAAATCAAAGTGTTAACATGATAAGTTATTTTTTATTCTTATTTGCATAAATTTATTTGTTGATGCTGGCATTTAGCTTTTATACTTTTACATTTCTAAGGCTACAGATCCACATAGATCCAGTGTCTTTCTCATTCACCCTACAACCCTGAACCCTACAATTAAGTGTTTCCTTATTAGGGTTTCCACTAGAACCCCTTTAGGAAGCGAAGAACCCTGAACTATCCAATGAACCGTTGATGGAGCAGTTCATCTAAGAGTGTATCATCAAGAGTGTTTAGTAGTGCAGCTGCAATTACACTATGATCTATGAATTTACCAGAATAATGTCAAGAAAACAAATAAAACTGTAAGTACCAATAAAATTTTACATTTGTGTCCAGCTCTACACTCTTAAAATTTAAGTCTAGAGTTTTTTGACTGTCTCTCTTGGGAAACCATTAAAGGTTCTATGTAGAACCGTACAATAGACTGTTTCTATTCCAGTGTTCCAAACTAGTACCCTAGTCATGAAGAAGTCCAAACTAGATAAAGCTGGAGGGTGAATGTGCACTGCTTTTGTCGAAACCTTTGCCTCATTCTTACGTCTATGGAGCAGCCCATCATAGAGCCTCTATCCAGAGCCTTCTTCAGGATAACGAAAAGGTCTGCGGGAGCTTTCTTGGTCTCGTACATTTCTCCGACTCCACCAGTGAAGTCCTCCATGGCCTCCAGGGTGCTGCCTCCCTTCAGAGCCTCGTAGCTGCCGTTCAGTCTGACGCACAGAATAAACTACAGCTCAGGACCACACCCCTTAAAAATACAAGGCACTTAAACATGCGATCATTTTCTAATGAGGTTCATATTATTCTTGTGGCCACAATCTGCAGTCCAAATTGGAAATAATTGGTGGCTGTCCAGCATCTATATGAACTCACAAGAGTTTCCTTCCTTTGTATCTAAACTGGGCGGGGCAATTTTTGGGTTAAAAAAAAAAACTCTTGTGTATGCTTTCCCTCACTAATCACAAGGCTGTTCTTAAACAAGCGTTTATTGATCCTCTGCATTTGCATACTGGTAAGCCAAGCTAACTGAGTGAGCAAAAAAAAGGTAATCTAATGAAAAAGTAAAAGCTAATTGCAAAGCTACAAAGCTAACCTAGTGAGTGAAAACTAAATAATAACTGGAAACAAACTGGCAAACAAAAACAAACCTAGCAAGCAAAAGCTTTCAAGGGAAAGCAGACTAGTGAGAGAAAGCAAACTAGCACAAGAAAGCTAGGGAAACTAGCAAGCAAAGCCCTAGCGGAAAAAAGTGGAAAAAAGTTAAGTAGAAAACAACTAGACATAGGTCATACTTGGCATAGGCCTTCTCCAGCAGTGCGCTCCAGAACTCATTGCTCTCGGCTGAATGGAGGAACACCAGGCTGTTCCTCACACATGGCAGCCTGTCGTCTATAACCACATCCAGCCATCGGTTATGCTGCCAGAACTATAATAGACACACACACACACACACACACACACACTTCAGTTTATTCAGTTGTTCATTTATTCAGGTGTCAAATTGATACCAAACCCTGGGGCTGCTGAGCTTCACCTGGAAGTGAAAGATGCCAGCGTAGCCGAGGTCAAAATTCTGCTCAGGTGGTACAACCCTCGTCAGGATCTCCTTCTGCATTGTCAGGGAGGCAATCGCTGCTAACAACCAGCAGTCTCCTACACACACACACACACACACACACACACACACACACACACACACACACCATTATGTGTAATTACTTTTCAAGGCAATGTGTCATCTGTGATAATTGTGTCATAATTAAAGATTGTCAAACTTTATTGGGAACCCCTGAGATGGTCTGAATGCTCGAAGAAGAGAATATACTGTAAAAACACCTGAGCTGTCCTGTGAGATAACACAGAGATGTGCACAGGGCACAAAACTGATCACTACCCAGTTAAAATCTGATTCTCCATGCCATTTCATTAAGCCCTGCTGGACTCATATAGCACCACCGTTACACTTTTACTACAGCACAGTAAAATATGGGGAAATGGAAATCCAACAAGAGAAGCAAACAAGAGGCAAAGGATAACCCTCAGAATGGCGCTACCACCACCATGCTTCACTTTAGGGAAGGTGTTCTCAGGATGATGAGTAATGTTGGGTTTGCATCAAATGTAGAGCTTTGTGCCAAGGACAAAAATGTTCAGTTATGGTTTCATTAGACCAGAGAGTCTTTTCCCACATGTTTGCTGAGTCTCAAACCACCTTTGGCAAATTCCGAATAGGTTTTCATACGGCTCCCCACTCATCCATAAAGCCCAGCTTTGTGGAACGTCCAGGCTATCGTTGTCCTGTGAACAGCTTCTCCCATCTGAGCTGTAGATCTCTCCAGCTCCTTCAGAGTCACCCTTGGCCTCTTGATTCTCTGACTAATCCCCTATTTTTGTAGACTGCTTCCTCGAGTCATGGTTGTGCTTTAATGGTGCATGGTGAGATATTGAAAGTTCTTCATGATGCTGTTTGTTTAGGTACGTTCCCTAATAAACTCATGTGACACTTTCAGTACACACTCCGTTTAACTAATAATAATTTAGGAGTGACTGCGATACATACGCACTCACAGCTAACATTTTTTATTTCTAAATAATTTTGTTAACTATATCGATCCCTTCCCTAATAATTATGGGCTATTTTGTTTAGAGTGATGACATATAATCCCATATAGTCCATTTCAGTTCCAACACTACAAAATGTGGAAATGTTCAAGGGGATGAATACTTATGCATGGCGCACGTGACAAATTAAAGGAAAAATACTACATGCCTCACATGCATGAAAATACACCCACCGTGAATAATCTATAAACATGAACATGTATCTGAAGACTGGATCATTACAAGGCGCTCTTAGTTTTTAGACTCACTGGTTGTCATCTCAATTTCAAAGCTATACTACGTGAAGTATTGACTAATGAAAGTACATAAGCAATTAAACACTTATACATGCAGTGCTCACCCAGCTGTCCTTGGCATATGTCTGTCCTGTCCGCTCCTCCAACAATGAACTTAGGATCTTTGCAGATTTCCTACATTAGAGATAGAGGGAGAGAGAATGGGGGATTAAGAAGGAAATAAATGCATGGTGTTGATGGCATTGGAATGTTGTTAAAGTGCATTATTGGGAGGAGGGCAGGGAAGCTGTTTCTGCAAGGTGTGGTCACATTTTTACTGCTGAGACAAAACACTGATCTAGTGAAAAAAATGACAGACAGTCTCTCTCTCTCTCTCTCTCTCTCTCTCTCACACACACACACACACACACACACACACACACACACACACACACACACACAGGTGAACGCCCGAGTGAAAAATGTGGTTCAACAATCATGAGCATGTAAAGTTGTCCAATTACAGGCTAGAGGAATGTGTGTGTGTGTGTGTGTGTGTGTGTGGGCATGATATATATTGGTGGGCACCAACTGTCGCCAAAAGGATAGGAATATCTGACAGTTTTGGCTGGTCCTCATTTGGCTGGTCCCCATAAAGAAAACTGCTTTTAGAGACATGCAGAAACTGCAGCTTTTATTAAAAAAACTAAAAGATCTAAAAGGTTGCTGAAGTTAAGATTAGGGTTAGATTTAGATGTAGCATAGCCTTTATTAGCTGCATTAATTATGCCAATACGATGTCCTCACAAGTATAGTAAAACAAAATGTGTGCGTGTTTGTGTGTGGTAGTAATCCGAACTAAAACCTGAATCATACATCTTCAGTTAAATTAAGAAATAAACCCTTTAATATACATTTTAATGACAAAACTAACCGTTACAGCTAATCAGCATTAATTATGTTGCACATTAGCAATGCTAATTAAAACTTGCCCAAGCACGCTGAAGAAGAACTTCACCCAAAAAATTTAAACAATACAAAAAGTAGCCACCCAGCATTTTGAACATGAAGTCTTGCTAACTTGCTAGCATTCTTTCCTGCCATGTTAGCATGCTGGGATGTGTGAAGTATTCCTTTAAATAAACATGCCTTTATTTATTATTTTTTCTACATCCAATCCGCTGCATGAGATCCAAGAAATTATTTGCAAAACATTACTGAGAAGTGCTCATGGTGTTCATCACACCCACTGTGTGTAACCGTATGACTCAACTAGTCATCAGTTTACACTTAAGTGTAATTATTTTTACAAAGGTGACTTAAGGAGTCAGTTTGAAGTAATGTTTTTTTAAATAACAACCCACAAGTTCACACAATGAAACAGTGTTCGCTGACAGCTGAGGAGCTCCTGATTTCGCACTACTTCAATATGAAGAGCTAATTGCAATATTGGAAAATACAAATCCTGCCAAATATATACATATTTTCTCCTGACCAACTGACTGAACTAGAAAAACTCATTGTCGAAGTGCAAGAAGGAGGATGCGAAAGAGGAATGTACATTGTTTATTTACGATAATCCACCAAGCCATATGAATCAGTGAGTTGAGTAAAGATGTCTACATATTAAAGGAATACTCCACTGATTTACAACTTAAATCTCTGTTTTTGTGGTATCTGTAACATATGTGCGATTAGAAGAATTTCAGCACATTTTCCTGAACTGAGAAAAAAACAGAAATCTGTTTATATAAAATTCAGTTATAATGCAAGTCTAAGGGCAGTTGTTGAACTCTGTTAAGAAAAGTTTACACTCTAAATTTGAGAAATTATTTGGGAAAACTGTCTCTCATTTCAATCTCACCCTAACATTTATTGCTCCAGAGTCACAGCTGTAGTTTTGCATTCATACTATGAACATATAAAAAATCATTTCTTGACAACTGCCCCTAGACTTCCATTGTAGGCGATTTTGAATGGAAAAGTTTGTCTGTATTTTCTCTGTGCAAGGAAAGGTGTTGAAGTTCTTCACATATGTTACAGAGATTGGGTTGGTAGACTTTGGACGTATTCCTTTAAAGCAGGTTAATTTTCTCAATTTACACGTCCATTTAGGATTCATCAATTCAAGATTCAAACTAAACCAGCTAAACTAATTCAAAGTTTAGCTTCATGCTTTGATATGCTAACATGACAGCATGTCCACCCATCTTTAAGCTTGTTGGAGCCAATGAAGCAAGATGATCATTTTGGTCATGTTTTTGATCAACTGATTCCATTCACATGATTGATCCATGGTTCAGTCATGAGCTTGGGTTACTGCCAGTGTCGAGTTTTGCATGCTCTCCCCATGTCAGTATGGGTTTCCTCTGGATTCTCCCAAAAACATGCTTGTGAATTAGTGACTGTCCCAAGCCCCTAGGTGTGAATGAGGTTGGGAGTGAGTGTGTGAATGAGTGTGTGAATGAGTGTGTGAATGTGGTGCCTTGGATTGGACTGGCGTCCAGTTCTGAGTGTGTCCTCGCCTCGCTCCCAGTGTTCCCGTGGATCCACCATGACCCTTCTACCAAGATGTTTTGTGTTTGATATTTGCATATCTATAATTTTGTACTTGAGCTAGGTGGCCAAAATAGCTAACTATTCCAACGATTCCTTTATAGCAGACATTAGGCTTCTCAGTGTGCTGATCCAGCATCTTTCCAACAGAAAGGCGTTCACCCTATCATCCGGAGATTGCGAGTCTGAATGCCGATGATGCCGCAGCCATTTGTAGCCAGGAGCCAAGGAGTGAAATCTGCTGTGCTGTCTGAGTAGGAGAGGCATACTCTGTCTCCCCTGTCAATCACAGCAACACGAGGCAATCGTAGGAGTCTGTGAGATTGTGTATGAGGAAGGGGGTTGATAGCGCTTTCCTCAGAGTGTGTTACACTGTCCTGTGATGCAGCGTGTGGAGCAGTTTGAAAAGATATCGTTGGCTAGCTTCACGTGTCTCAGAGGAAGCACGCGTTAGCCTTCACCCTCCCTGACTGGAAGCTGTTGTATGATAGGGGAGAGATGACTGGTGGGTGGGAATTGGCAAGTTACCAGATCTCTTCTCTTTTGCCAAGGGAGACCCTGATCTCGTTCATTTAATAATACCGTTACTTTTTGAGTTACCTGAGGTTTTGAATAAACCGATTCAATTCAAGTGATCAGTCGAACATGTTAATAACTCTAAAAAACTAGATAGTCAATATAATAACTTTGATAATGGTGGGTTGTGATTTGCACCACTGCACAAAACCCCCTTGCTATGCTTCACAAATCCCTGGGGGTCCCTGGATCCCACTTCGGAAAACCCCTGGTGTAAGCAATAAGGGTCATTTTCCCTTAATAAGCTGAATCTCAGTTAGTTGGTAAAAGGCTAGACTCTGTTGATTAAATTGGGGTTTCTCACTTATCATGGAAGCTTGATGATAACTACTGAGTATAAGCTGTTGAGGGATAAGTGTCCACTCAGAGAAGCCTTGAATGATTCAGGAGCTAGACATGGGTCCTGCTTAAACTAAAGCTTTTCTCTCGAGGCTCAGGATGTCCAGCTTCACCTGTCTGGCACTCACAATTTTCCAATTACAAGCCCAAAACCTTCACACTGCGCTATAACCGCCCTGATTTTGTCTGAAATGTGGCTAATATCGGTAACATACCAGTCATGCTTCTTTGCCATTAGTGTTTGAATGGACATTGAAAAGTATCCAATTAAAACCATATCTGTTGTAGGATTCAAGAGTCTGAGTGCAAGTCTACGAAGTTTTTAATTTCATTGATTATGAAAAAAAAACAAATAGACAATTTTACTCAAAACCAAAACAAATTCATTTGTAGATGTTTGACTGAAATGTTTCTTGCTCTTGACAACTGATGAAGTAAACACGGCTCTTGATTTTGCACTCAGATTCTTGGTCTCTACGGTGTGGTTCTGTACGTACCCCGGGTCTCTTCCATTCAAAGTTGACGGGGACGCTCTGGCTATAGAAGAGAGATGAGCCATTGGCGGGGAAATCAGGATCCTCAAACAGCCGCTTCCTCTGCAGGCACTCCTGCCTCAGCTGCTCGTAGGTCTTTCCGTCAGCCTGCGTGCTCTCAGCTTGGATCTTATTTCCTGAGGTGCTGAACAGAGTGGAAGCAGAAGGCATCCTCACACCTGCTGCAGGCTACACACACACACTAGAGCAAAGAGAAGACGAAACAAGGGCCTGACAATGCAGTAATCGACTGACACAAGCTCACCGTGACTGAGCTGACTGGCACCCAGCTGTGTGTGTGTGTGTGTGTGTGTGTGTGTGTGTGTGTGGACAGGCTTAGCAGGTTGTTCAAACTTATAAAAAAAGAAACTGGTTTGACGTCCTGGGCAAAAGTCACCACACCTGTGGACACTCCCGCTGTGTGAGGCGTGAGAGCTACTATGAGCCATGTGGAATGCTGTAAAGTTGGTAAAACCCCAATCACACCAGAGGAAACTACACATTAATACACTTACTACTTATTGATACTGATTTACTGCTTATAATTGAGTCATAGACCTTTATTTACTGGTTTATGATTGGCTGAGATGGTTCTAAAGGGAGTGTAACAGCGATGCACTGATTTCAAACGGAGTATCTGTATCACAGCAGAAACACCACATCCGTATCCTATCGGATTTGACATCTAGCTGACCATTTCCTGTTTTGATGAGCAGAGACAAGTTAGGTATTTCACGTTTCCCTAGCTGAGAGCAGTCATGAACTGGAGTGATGTAGCTGAGGTTGAGGAACTGTTCATACTCCATGCTGGCACTGCTGATATTTCTACTGCCCCCAGTGTTTTCCTGTCTTTCCTGGGGCATACTGTAGCCACGCCTACTTCAGGTTTAAATCTAAATACAGATACAGATATTTAAAGCACTAAACAGATACTGATAGTGGCATTGTTGTACACCGGTAATACACATGTAGCTCATATGATTGTACTTGTTCGAATGATATATTGACATTTTTAATATAGCGCGGGGAGGGTGGGATGGGGGTGTGGTCACTGTAATTACACATTTAAATTTCAAAATGATCATTTGCTAATGCTTAAAGGTACTCTCACATTTTTCATAGAAAAAACATCCTAGCTGGAACACCATCTGTGCGGAAAAAAATAAAACAGTGGCTCATGCTATGTGCACACTGTAACCATAACAATGCTCCTCTGACCAGTCCTAGCTAATTTCCGCTAACTACCTAGCCTAGGTGGTTGTTTGCCTTCACTGTAGCTTTAGAGGCAGAAAATCAAGAGGATCTGAGCTGCTTGTGTGATTTGACTGTAGGCAGGTACAGTGAAAATGGGACGTCGCATCTTGTACCTTGCAGCCGCTTAAACGTGTCGAATAAACCTGCGTTAAAAGTGTTTTTAAAAGAAAAAACAGCAAGTGTGAAAGCTGCCTAAAGGTGCAGTCTGTAATATATAAAGTGTTCACAGACCTGTTGGCAATTATATAACCTCAGAAATGCCCTAAATATTCGCTGTATTGCTATGCAATGTAACTCTGCAATATCATCATTTCAAGCTCCTTGTTTACATTTTCTGGATTTTGAATAATCGGGTGCAAAACTAAAGAAGCAAACGATGGACTCCAAATATGTTGTGGTGTGAGCTGAGCTGATCAGCCACATTTGGGTAGTGGGGGTGGTGACTGTTGGGCTAAACTACACCTTTAAACAACAACAAAAATAAAAACACCAAATTATTGAGAAATCCGTAGCAGATTAGTCTTGGCTGATATTAAAATTGTATTGAAAATTAAAATATGTAGCATCTAGATCTTCATTTACTGACAAGCTCTTATATCTCAAAACATTTCACAAAAATATTAGCTCTCATTCTAGGATCAGCATTAAATCAAGAAACTGGTGGTCCGCTCCCCATCACTACATTTCCATAATGTAAATCAACCGCTTGTGTGTCATTAACACTATATTGTTTAATTGGATCCTAATTAGCAGAGCTATTCAAATCATCGTTTTAGCACTAAGTAATAAAGTCAGCACGCTAGAAACCTGGAGTGTTTCGACAAATAAACACCAGCAACGCTGCTTTCTACACATATTTCACAATGAGCTCTTTACAGCTTTAACCATTATAAGAAGGATAAACACGATTAATTGGTGTATGAAAAAAGTACATGTACGTATAAACATCCAACATCTCTAGACAGTGCTACACCCAGCCCCGGACGCATACACGCTCCCAGAAAAAATAAGGAAAAACATCGACACCATCATCATCATCTTTCAGAGATTTCAGAGATACTGTCAGAAACAGTTTCACAGCTACGTGTCAGACATGTTTTTCCTCTTTAAAGCCCTCTTCTCCTCCGCCCTTTTCACTACCACTGAAAACGCTGCCAAGAATGTATAGCATGCAGCACGCATAGTTAGAAAGGCATCTTCACGCCATTGTGCGCTCTCTGGCATTTTACTTACTCATCTGCATGCTTTTTTAGCCGAGCACGCTTGTAAACAGCAGACGGAAATCATTCATGTAGTAATACAGAACTCGAGGTAAGCAAAGGGTGTGTTGAAAATTATAAAGCCACACTCTGTTCATTTGAGTGTAACATTGGAAATAAAGGTTCTCTGTATTTTTAACTGAGGATGCATTGATACCACTTCTTCCTGTTTTTCGGTACTCATCGATATCGATACCGATACTGATGCTAAAATGAATAACGTACTTCTTATTAATCCATCAGAGGCATCATGGAACATTTGTATTCAGCTCTGTTCGTGTTGGTTTCTTCCATGTGTTGTTAGTAATCAGCTCCTTGTCCTGGGTTCTTTGTTTAATATGTTTTGGCATCTAAAAACGTCTCTTTCTTTAATAGAGAAAGATACAGTGCTCAGTGCTCGCTGAACTGAAGTGCCCGCACTTGTGACAGTTTCTCTGCGCTTTCACGTCACTCCCGTTTGCTCATAAATATCTGTGCGCGTGCAATTCACAGATCTTGGCACTTATAGTAATGATCACGTGCTGTGCACGCTCACGTCTTCCACCCAATCACTCTCTATATTTAAGATACTGTTTAAACACCATAAAGATGTTTTATCTAAGATGTGCTGCAGGAAGATGTTATATTTCCTCCTCTTGATATTTTCGTAGAGCAGGTTACCCAGGTTTGCTTTGATTAATAATCAATAATCATGAAATACGTCCAGAAAGCTTTCATTTCATGTTGTCTTGTTTGTTAGCGTAATAAAATATGCTAACATTATGTCACATGGTATATGTTCTTGGTATCAGAGCAAGTATGAGAACAAGTCATGTACATTTAACCTGTCACATATCAATTTGGAATAATGTGCAATATTGACATTTACTGTATATCAGGCTTTTGTTTACATTCTTCCGAGCCTGAAATTAGCTCCACCCCCACCTAAAACCGAACTGTTCAGTCAATCCGTGTCAAAACGTAACACGTACAGTCATACATTCAATCAGGAGTGGGGTGAGGGGAGGCTGAAGACTGTATAAGTTTGTGTTGGAATTGCAATTCAACTCACATGTAGACGTACAAGACTCCAGACGTACAAGAATGCTTGAACTTTACCAGAACATCTGCAGAGTTTATTCTTCCTTCTGAGATGTTATGTGCCATCTATAACAAATATCTCAAAGCAGGTGTTAAACACAAACATGCCCTAATACAATAATATTTAAAAAAAAACAAAAAAACAAACAGACACATTTCCTTAAATGCAAAAACCACTAGGCCTGGTACGTTGATACAAAAAAATAGATATAAAAATTTGAAACAACAGAATACAACACTAACAGAAACATAACACACCATCTTGGGAAATTCAGAGCATTGTATCACAATTTACAAACAGCTGCTTGACTGGTATAAAGTGATAGAAGTTTATTTGAAGGAAAAACGCTGATCCTCCATCAGATGTAGATGTATTGGGTGTATTTAGTGCATCAGAGTGTTGAACTAGAATCAGATCCACTGTGTCCTGCACTCACTGCTCCTGCTTCTCCTGCGCCGTGCCGGTGACCAGCAGCAGGTTGCAGGCGGTGAACTGGACGTTAAGGACGCTACTCGTCTCGCCCGTGTAAACTCCAACCAGCTCAGGGCTGGAGCCGTCTGGAGGCACCGCACCCCCGCCATGGGCATTCCTTACGTCCCAGACACGCACCGAGTTATCCAGAGCGGCCGAGGCTATGAGCGAGCTGTCCGGGCTGAACGCCAGGCTGGTGATGGCGCCCGTGTGTCCGCGCAGCTCCTTCAGCACGCCGCCTGCCGCCAAGTCCCACAACCGCAACCGCTGGTCCTCACCTGCAGACACCAGATACCTGCAGGGTAAAGAAGAAATGCACAGGTTAGAGACATGTTATTATAGATAATTAGTGTTAAACAACCTGAAATCAAACCTGACCTTTTTCACCTTATTAACTCACTTAAATGTCCAAACTCTTCTTTGCTCTCAGTAATTTTCCGTTAACGTGCAGCGGATTTTTCCTACCTCTAAATGACTTTTGATGGCATGGTGCACTCGTGCTAGGTTTTATTTTAAAAAATAACCAATTATATCATGCCATGAACAGAAAACGCTGAGTCAGCATGCTCCGGTCACAGCGATACCGATGAGCATCAGTGACACTAGAGGGACTGTCTTCGCTTCCTCCAACATGGCTGCCGAAGCTGTTAGAGGAGATGAGCGACCGACTCAACGATCTGACTCCATGTTTGATTTGGAGCGCCCCATTTTTTACAAGCCAATCAGATCTTATCATATGAACCCAAAGTTCCGCTGCCCAAACATGGTGTCATGCTGTGATCTAATTTGTTCAGTTCTGTCCAGCTGTTGGTTACGTATAAATTAAGTAACTTTAGGAGAGTGAAGGAAACACTATGATATATTTGGTTTCTGACCTGCCGTCGGGTGAGAAGGCGAGTGCCAGTACGGGGCCTCGGTGTCCTGTCAGGAGGCGCACTGAGCCGCCGTGCTGCGTGCTCCACAGCCGGACGGTCCTGTCGGTCGAGCCGGTTGCGATGTAGCTCGAGTTTGGGTGGAAGCGCACGCAGTCGACGTCGGCCAGGTGTCCAGCGTAGAGTCGCAGAGGGTGAGCGCGGGCCGGAGTCCACAGACGTGCCGTGGTGTCGCGTGACGCCGTGCAGAAGTACAGACCACACGGACTCACTGCTATGTCCCATACTGGGTAGGCGTGGCCTCGGTACACGGCAGCGTTGCTAAAACCACGCAGCTCCCAGTACCGCACTGTGCAGTCCTCCGAGCACGAGAGCAAACCCGCGGAGTCACGCAGGAACGCCGCGCCGTACACCGGGCCGCCGTGACCACGCAGAGTCTTCATCTCACTGCCCAACTCCTCCTCTTCTGTCTGAGTCAGAAACAATAATGCGCGTTATGAAATTCAGGCTTCAGGTTAAAGTAAATATGCACCAACAAATTTGTCACCACAAGTAAAGACGCCCCAATGGCACTCACCTCCTCCTCCACTAGGTCGCAGGCGAGGCGTATCTTGGACACGTTGGCCCTACAAGGCCCCGCCTTCAGCTTCCTGGCTCGGAGGCTCCACAGCTTGAGGGCGGAGTTGTCGAAGGCGGCAGCGAGCAGGCGGCTGTCAGGTGACACCTCCGCGGCGTTCAGCAGCTGCTCCGTGTTCTCGAAGGCGTAGAAGCAGACCGTGGTGAGGGACGGAGGACCCTCGCGCACACGCCTGATGCAGTCCTGAAGCGCCTCCAGGGCAGCCTCGTTTTGAGGCGGTAACCCCGCTGTGACGTCTACGGAGTCCGTCCCTTCTGTCCCGTCCATGCCCAACCAGCCGCTGGAACAGGACATGGAGGTGGAGTTTCCTGTAGTGAGCCCCGCCCCATAGAGCTGGTAGTCAGAGCGACGCACAGCCGAAACCTCCACCTGTGGAGCAGAATTTATCATTTTCACAACTTATTATTATTATTATTATTATTATTAATAATAATAGATATTATTATTGCATCATCAAGACAAGTCATTATTTTAATCAGTAAAATTATAAACACAGATTTCCAGAAGAAGCATGAGTGTGTGAGACCTGTAGGTGTGTGCTGAGCACTCTGCAGAGGGTGCTGTTGTCATCACTCTGGAGGTAGCGCAGCAGGTAAGTGTAGGCCTCATCCGTCAGGTGCACCACGTACTTGTGCTCCAACAGAGAGCACAGTTTGGAGTTGGAGGCCACGTCCTATAGCACACACACACACACACACACACACACACACACACACACACACACACACAGGATTGAGGAGGAATACAGGATGACTGAGTCAGCTATAAATGAAGTTCAATATAAGAGCTTTTAATAATTTTAATACCTAATTTTATATTAACAATAATTTTAGCACTTTCACTCTGTGGGCAGGTTTGATCTTTTAATTTACGAAGTTCTGATCTTATAGATTTATACTACAACACTTAAAACTGTCATTGTCATGGTGATATGTTCCTGAAATGGTGGTACGAGTCATGGTTGTCATGAAGGCTGCACTGTGTTATGGATCTTTGTCATGTTGGTGGTGATTGAACTGTGGTACAAGTCAATGTCCTCGTGGTGACTGACCCCTGATATGGGTCACTGTCGTCATGGTGATTGACCTATGGTGCAGATCACTGTAATCATGGTGACTGACCTAAGGTACAGATCACTGTAGTCATGGTGACTGACCTGTGGCACGAGTTGTTAGTCTTCGTTATTTTGGAAATTTGACCTTTGTTTATTGAGTGTCTTGTCGTCAAGGCAACTCCAAGTCCTGTCCAAGTCACTGGCATGATGGCAACTGAGTCAGCTGTTGTGTGAGAGACTATGGCGGTGGCAACCGTGTGCTGAATGTTGTTGGCTTGTTGCCACGGCGACTGACCTGCGGCGTGACGACTCCTCCGAGATGCTCCACGATGGCTCTCTGCTCGGCGTCCTGCTGGAAGAAGGAGTGGAAGCGGCTGAAGAAGGAATCGACGGCGCCCTTCAGGCCACAGCGCGCCATGTCCAGGTGCAGGTAGAGGAAGAGGGGGAAGAGCACGGCACTCACCTCCCGGCCCAACGGCACCTCCGCCTCTGACACACACACACACACACACACACAGAGGTGTGAACCTCCAGCATTAAACACAACCATCCGCTGCTAATGGCGCTATTTCTGCTCTCCCCAGCCTCCATCCTGTGATGCTCTCAGTACTGATGAAGAGTCTGAGAGCTTTTCTAAAGATCACAATCTGCTGAATTTAACGATCTCACAACTGACTTGTGTGACACACACCAGCTTTGTGGTTTAAGCCAGGCCTGCAGAGCCAAACCGCTCTGACAGCTGAATTTCCTGTCTNTGTGTGTGTGTGTGTGTGTGTGTCTCACCCAACAGAAAGCTGCGTAACCTGGAGAACTGAGTCTCGTACTGCTGAGGGTCTGACTGGCACGGAGCTGCAGAAACCACGTTCCCGCAGCTCGACTCTGTCTGAACTGTTGAGAGAAAAAGAGAAATGATTTATTCTACATGCACAAATTTATTATTTCAATTTATATTAAATTCATTTAAAAATGTAAAATTTCCTTCACGTTCCATTCAGAAGTGTAGTAAGACATAGTAAAGTAAAGTATGTCAAATGGTGACAAGTGCTTTTATTTATTTTATTTTATATAAAGTCTCTGTATCTGGTATTACGCTACAACCCTCCGATGATGTATACAGATAAGATTTCCTAAAAGGTGTTTATTTACTCTCTAGTATTTTGCGATGGCATCTGCCTGGGGTTTGTCCTGTGTCTTAGCTAGTCTACAAAATGGACAGAGATCGAGTTGATGCAGTGTGTTTTGGACCTTGCTGGGAGCCAGAAACCCAATTTCGGAGGAATCAGACCTGGTTCGATGAACTCTACTGGTTATAACAACAACACAGTTACACCACTGCAGTACCCATGAGGTTGGCTGCCATCTCCTCGGCAGACTGAGACAGCTTGGCCGCTTTCAGCGAACCGTCCACATCCGCATACTGCCGTCTCTTCAGGTACTGCGCCACGGTGTGCTGGATCTGCTCCGTCCGGCCACGCTTCATCACCTGGAGAGAAAAAGAAGAAATAAAAAAAATAAATAAATCACACACACTTCTTCATCTGGCAAACTGCAGAGAGCCACAGCGGCCTAGTGAATGTCAGCTTTATTAATGGTGTTTTTTTTAATACTGATATTTACATTTTAAATCACTTACACTTACTTAAAACATTATTCCAGTATCTTAGTCATTATATCCTTTACACATCATGCAGAATATTTATTATTTCTGTTCACCCAGAAGAGCATTTGACACACTTTCTTAGTGTTTCGATTCAATTCAATGAATCAATGAATCAATTCCAACGTCATGCATTTTGTTCTTAGCTAAACTAGAGCTCAGTGGGCAGAAACCAGACACTAACTAGAATATAAAAAAAGTGAGGTGTTCAAAATATAGTTCACTAATACAAGCAAAATTAATACATACAGAACACGAATAACAAATACAAAAAAAACCCCACAACATTTGGAGCTAATACACTGTCGTGGTTCGTATCCCAAATTGGTCTCCATTACACATAAACAGCACTAGGTAGTGTACAGGAGCCCGTTATATCATCCCCTAAGTAGTGCGCTGAAACAGGAAGCACGGAGCTGTTTTGTTATTCAGCCCCATTATGCGCGAGCTAGTCATTCACCTAGACGCTCGCGACGTCACTTTCTAAAGACGTTTCTTGAGTTAGTTACTATTTTAAGTGAGATGTTTGTGAGAGACCTGGATACTCACTCTGTAAACGCCTCCTCTCGAGTCAAAAGAAAAAAATAAAAGCTGAAAAACACAAACAAATGTGCAAGTTTTCACAGCTAATAGGTTGCGCCTAACAGAGGCGCCATGACTACCGGCTTCACACTTCCGGTAAACTGTGAAGCCAGAGACGACACAAATAAGAGTCATCAGGTGCCTTTTTTTTTTTTATTTTTTTTTTTTAAATAAAATTAACCAATTATTTAAAAAAAAAAAAAAAGACGTAAAAGAAGAACATCATTAACAACATCTAAAATTTATCTAGGCAAAACAGGTGTTGATGAAAATAAACAGTTGCTAGTGTTAAAGTACCATAGTGTTAAATTATGCTAGTGTTAAAGTACTCTAGTGTTCAAGTATGCTAGTGTTAAAGTATGCTAGTGCTAAAGTACTCTAGTGTTCAAGTATGCTAGTGTTAAAGTATGCTAGTGCTAAAGTACCCTAGTGTTAAAGTATGCTAGTGTTCAAGTACAATAGTGTTAAAGTACCATAGTGTTAAAGTATGCTAGTGTTAAAGTATGTAGTGTACCATAGAGTTAAAGTACCTTAGTGTTAAAGTATGCTAATGTTAAGGTAACCTAGTGTTAAAGTATGCTAGTGTTAAAGTAACCTAGTGTTAAAGTATGCTACTGCTAAAGTACCCTAGTGTTAAAGTACCATAGAGTTAAAGTACCCTAGTGTTAAAGTATGCTAGTGTTAAAGTAACCTAGTGTTAAAGTATGCTAGTGTTAAAGTACTCTAGTGTTGAAGTATGCTAGTGTTAAAGTATGCTAGTGTTAAAGTATGCTAGTGTTAACGTACCCTAGTGTTAAAGTATGCTAGTGCTAAAGTACCCTAGTGTTAAAGTATGCTAGTGTTAAAGTACTCTAGTGTT
>JAKKZN010000026.1:12864531-12878103 GCA_033441825.1 Pangasius elongatus | reverse complement strand
TATTTTTAATCTAATCTTTTAATTTATCCTTGTAAATTGCCTGAGATTATAGCAGGTAAAGCAGGAAAGCTAGCATGAAAAATAACGCTGATTATGTGGACTACTTGCACTCTGCATGCTGCTTGAGCTCAAGCCAACAACGACTATAATTTTTACCTTGGTTGCTAGAGCACACTCCCACACACTCACACACTCTCTCACACACACACACTTGTGCTGTAGCAAACATTCATAACCTCAAGTTGCTCGTAAAGTAAGAACATATTTGCAAGTCACTGCAGATGCACTTATATCACAAGAAAGAGCTCCTGTGAGGATAAAGAGCTTTGTGTGGCAAGACTCGATTTAGCGCAGTACAGAAATCTCTTCTGCTGGCAAGATGGAGCTTGTTGCAGTCGAAAACAAAACCATAAAAACAAAAAGTACTCCCTTCCATTAGCTATGTCTAAACTGAAATGCAATCATTTTAGAGTTTGTGTAGTCATTTAGCTGCTCTTACGCGCACATTAGCTGTGACAAAGCGGTAGGCGAGTGTTCATTTTCTACGTACGCGCACGAAACAGAGCCATGATCTCAGTGGCAAGCTACAAAGCTACAACAGCAAGACCTTTAAACTGATATTTAATTAAGAGCTATTATGCAATGCATGTTTCATGATTAGCTCCACATGACTGGTCTTGATTTCTCAGACCGGTCCGTGTGGCGCGAAGTTTTTTCACTTCCTCAATAACAATTTTAGTTCCCACCTGCAATTACTTACTGTTTGAAACACAAAACAGTGGTTTTATATTACCCTGTCATATAAGACCTCTCAACAAATATGTTCAGAGACATTATAAACCAAACTAAAGCTTGGGAGGAAGTAACACAGCTCGTTGGTGTGTAGGTAGTACAGTTAGCTTTTCTGCCAAGGAAGCCTAGAACGTAAAACATGTCAATCAAGTGCAAAAACATTTTAAAACAAAAGTGGTGTGTATAAATCATAGAGGGGGCTGTAGGCTATACATTTTGGCTACAACGCTGGACAGGCCATGCCCACAAGTGACAACAATAGCGTTGTATGAGTAACTATAAATAAACTATGAAGCCAGTACAGTCAGTAAAAATGACAGTCATGCTTCTGTAGAGTTGCCTTTAGTGTAAAGTAGCACAGAGCACATGCAGTGTGTGTGGTTGCTCTTTAAGATGTAAGTAGGTGTGTACTCGTGGAGTCAGAGCTGCTCTGGTTTGTTTCTCAGGTGTACAGCAGCATGGAGCACCTGTCTCAGCTGGAGCAGAAAACACCGGTGGTGACCCGGCGAGAGCATAAGGGACGCCGCGAGGACAAAATGGCTAAGAGAGAGAGCCTCGGCAGCTTCAGCAAGAGCTGGAGAACCGGCTCACCAGAGATGTAAGTGCTTAGTTGTGTGTTTAAGCCAGCGGGGCTAAGCTGTGTTTAAGTGGGTAGGGCTAAGCTTGGGGAAGGCCGGCATAAAACCAGCGTAAAACGTTGGGTCATTCGTAAATGACCTAGCAAGGGAAAGCTAACCTAGCAAGTATTGCCTACTATGATAACTCTAAGATTGGGTCACTTTGTGCATGGAGTTGAACATTCCATGTTCTTCCTCTTTGTAGGAAGCGTCTTTCGTGTTCGGAGTCTCTGTACATGGAGGGAGATTCCAGTCCTCCTCTAGGCGCCAGGCGACGCTTTTCTGCACTGATGGACACACACCGCTTTGCCTCACCTCTAGAGGGCGATGGAGAGACGCAGCCTCAACAAAGTGGGGCTAAAAGCAGGGGGTCGTCAGTAGAGGGCACCACTGCACCCTCGTCACCCAGTGCTAGCGAACAGAGCACATCTGTAAAGGAGGTGCCTGGAGTGAGTGTGGGAGGTGAGGAGAGGGAAAATGGCTGTACTGTCACTGTTAACATGGGAGCATAGTTATTATAATGATATATATTAGTATAGGAGATACTTGAGTCATATCTGTTTGCAGATAAACCAGACAGACCCAGTGAGGTATCAGCACCACAACCCATTCCATCAGCGACAGCAGCAGTAGTACCGGTTTTCCGGGACGTGGTTGCCATGGGCGACTCCCCCAGCCAACGGGCCACCAATGACCTGGTTATAAGGCGAGCACGTCACCAGCAGCTCTCCGGAGACGGCGAGAAACGAACCACACGTCCTGGCAGCAAGGTCATCAAATCTGCCTCGGCTACGGCACTGTCCGTCATTATTCCAGCAGGTACATTATTTATCTTAGAACCCATAGCTGAATTAATATTTACTGATAATTGTATGATTTCCTGATCTTCTGGTATCATCTATTTTTTTTATTTTCCTCTGTAGTTGAGCAGCATGCTAGCTCTCCTCTGGCCAGCCCAATGTCCCCTCGCTCGGTCTCGTCCAACCCGTCATCGCGAGACTCGTCCCCAAGCCGAGACTATGGCCCTGCGGTTAGCATACTCCGCTCACCCATCACCATCCAGCGCTCGGGCAAGAAATATGGCTTCACACTGCGTGCCATCCGTGTCTACATGGGGGACAGTGACGTCTACAGTGTACATCACATGATCTGGGTAAGGATCTGGGATGTATAGGAAAGGTGCATGATTATCTATTTTTTTTCCCAGTTTAGTTGTAGACAATTCCCACCTGTAGTCTTATGCAATGAAGTAGGCAAGAGATGACCAATGACCATAAAAAAGCATGTAAAGTACACAGTTTACTATTCCATATGTTTCTGCACCAAAATGTGGTCAAAATGTGCAGTCTTTTTAGTTTATGCATTCATTTAGTGGCCTTGTGCTGTTTTGTTTTCTCACAAAAGTACTATGTCACCTTTTTAAAGAAACTTCTTGTGACCATAAAAATCTCTTTCTGTACATTCTTAGCACATAGAAGAAGGCGGTCCGGCTCAGGAGGCAGGGATGTGTGCTGGTGACCTTATCACACATGTCAATGGAGAATCTGTGCATGGGTTGGTTCATACAGAAGTGGTGGAGCTCATTCTCAAGGTGAGGACAGTATTCTTCAATTAATACTGTTTAACATGACCAAAATACGTTTAACCTAGAGAATATTTTTTGGGGCATTCGGTTCCTTAAAGTGATCAGACATTTTTCTCCAAAGCAACCGATAACCATCTACAGAAACGGCTTATGGGCATAATGGCTGTATCTCAATTCTCTTACTGCAGGATCTTAAGTAGCACTCTGAGAATCCTACTACTAAGATTGTTTTGTTTTTCTATGACCTCAGAGTGGTAATAAGGTGACTGTGACCACCACTCCCTTTGAGAACACGTCGATCAAAGTGGGTCCTGCTCGCAGATCCAGCTACAAATCCAAGATGGCCAGACGCAGCAAAAGAACAGTCAAAGAGGGACAGGAAAGGTAACTTATTAGCTGTATTTTTAAAAAAAAAAAAGTTAGTGTGATAGATGTTATTGGCCAAAATTACATGGTATTATAATTGAAATGTTGTTACTTTTCACTCTTTTCTCTCACTCCACAGTAAGAAGCGAAGCTCTCTGTTCCGCCAGATAACCAAGCAGTCAAATCTTCTGCACACTAGCCGTAGTCTGTCATCTTTAAACCGCTCGCTGTCCTCTAGTGAGAGTCTGCCGGGCTCTCCTACGCACAGCCTGTCTGCCCGGTCACCCACTCAAAGCTACCGCTCCAGTCCTGACTCCTCTTACCTAGGTGAGTAGGTTACGTATGTAAAATAGGATGTCTTCATTAACATAGCTAAATTGAGCAGGATAATTTAGATGAACAGTTGTAATATTATCCTGCTTGCTTGTTCATTTCAGGTGCCTCTTCTCAGAGCAGCTCTCCAGCCTCCAGCACTCCAAATTCTCCCGCTGCCTCCCAGCACATGCGCCCCAGCTCCCTCCATGGCCTGTCCCCTAAACTGCACCGTCAGTACCGCTCAGCCCGTTGCAAATCCGCTGGCAACATACCTCTGTCCCCTCTTGCGCATACGCCATCCCCTACGCAGTCTTCACCACCATCCTTGTCAGGTCACACTGTCGGAAGTTCCAATATGACCCAGAGCTTCCCTGTCAAGCTTCACTCATCTCCTCCTATTACAAGGCCCAGGCCCAAGAGTGCCGAACCACCCCGGTCTCCACTTCTCAAGCGGGTGCAGTCGGCAGAGAAGCTTGGGTCACCTCTGTCCTCTTCTTCGTCTTCCGCAGACAAGAAAGGTGGAATTGGGGCAATGAGAAAGCACAGTCTGGAAGTTGGCCATTCAGATTATCGTAAGGAGGGCTTCCACTGTGAGCTGGGTCTCCAAAGCTTGTTGGAAACAGAAGGGGAGACTCTGGCCTCGACTTCTGCAACAACCCCATCACCTACCCAGCCCACAGTTCCACCACCCCTGGAGACAGGTGTTTTGAAGCCAGTAAGGAAGCTGGGCAGGCAGGAATCTCCGCTGAGTAGAGATGCTTTGCTTGCTGGAAGAGTGAAGGAAAAGGACAATGGCAGGGTGAAGTCTGGTGATTTAACCCAGGGAAGTGACAGTAAACTAGCAGTAGTCTTGGAGAAGTCACCCCCTGCCACTGAGGTTCAGCAGGATACCATGAGCAAGAAAGTCCCAGATGATAAGTCAAGTCGCATAAGATCTCCGGGTGTTGATGTGTCTCAGCAATCACCATCCACATCAAGAGATGCTAGCATAGCCAAACTTGAAACTAGTCAGCCTGTTGTGACCAAACCTTCACCTGTTGCACCAGAGTCTAAACTTAGTGTAGCTCCTTCAGTTCCATCATCTCTGACCACTTCGTCCACCACTGCTACAAAAACCACAGATCTTACCTTCCCAAGTGTTGGTATAGGAGGCACAAGTCAAATTTTTGACACAAAATCCCCTAGCATGATTGTCCAAAGCCAGACACCAGGGACTGCCAAAGCTCACCAGACTTCCATCAGTGTCATCAAGGACTTGCAAGGAAAAGAGGCTGAAAAGAAAGCAGAAATGAAAGAACTGAAACAGGACACAGGAAAGACTGTCAGCGCTGTCAAGTCTGGTGTACCGTGCAGTGGCCCTGTAAAGGCAACTCCACTCCCTGACAAAGTGTCTGTCCCAGCGAAAACCACAGAAGTATCCAGAGTTATCAAGGGACCATCAGATGGAGACACTCTTAAAAAGTCAGGTACAGAGACCCATGGTAGGACTCCAGATATGAGAGTGAGACCTGTCTTACCTCCATCCAAGGGGGTTGTTCCACCCTTCCCACCCCAGGTCCAGTCTCCTTCTCTGGGCAAGCTACGACAGGACAAGGGTCTTTCTCCGGTCAACTGTTACCGAGGCACCTTGGACTGGGAAGACAAATGTCTCTTGGAGGTTGTTGAGGAGCATTCTCCTTCTCCTACACCGTCCCCTACTGGAGCCACTCCTAGCTTGTCAAAATCACCTCTCCAACCCGTCGTTACTCAATCCTTGTCCCCTGGTGGCAAAATTGGCTCGACTAGTGTGTCTAAACCTGGGCAAGAACAAGCCAAAGGGTTAATCCAGGAGGTGGCAAAGGGCAAGGAAGCTGCTAAATCAGCAGAGGAAACCAAGGCTATTGCACAAGGAAAGACTGAGGTTTCAGGTGGGAGTAACCCAAACTTAAAAGTAGCAACACCAAGACCTACCGGCACAATACCACAGAAAAAGAATGAGAGCACGAAGAATGGCTTGTGACATTTCAGCACAGTCTGATTTTGCCTTTATTGGAAATTTAGCACTTAAACACATCAGGACATTCCAAGTGGAAAATATTAAGATCAAGCAAGACAAACATAATGACGAGACAAAACAAATTGTGCAAAGGTTCTTCTGATAATCTTCTGATTTTATTTATTGTATATAAAAAAAAGATAGTAGATGTATTACAGGTATGTTTGTAGAGAATGATTGAGTGTTGCTTTAGTGGCAAGGTTAAAAAGAAAGTGCAAAGTGCTTTAACAGATCAAACAATGCTGAAAACTGTGAATGCCAATTCATTGCTTAAGCGAAGTGGTAAAAAAAATGGTTTCTTCCTGAGACATTCACTAAACAAACAACATTGCAAGGATGAATCTTATTTGGTATACGTATGAAAGAGTTATTTCTCTTGAGTTTGATTCCTCTATGTGTGATTAGCATGCCGTCCAGTGATTACGCAGCTAGCGCTCAAACTGCCCGTGGCTTCTTTTTAAGCTATGTAGGCGGAGGGATAAGTAGGACCAAAATAAGAAAAATAAACCTGAGAGATTTCATTTTCTGTCAGCCCGTAAACCAGTGGAAGATGTTTCAGGGGGAAAGCCTTAAATTAAGATGGTTTTGAATTATCCTGCACTGCATGAGCGACCGTAGCCTTCTTATCAGGTGCCAACAGGAGGCCTAGCATAGTAGTAGCCCAGTGACCGCTTCCTCCACCGCAGCTTAGACAGCGCTGATATAATCGCTGACTTGGGCTAATTTTAATACCATTTGTGGGCTTTGTATCCGCTCTGTTAAACAGGTGCCTTTCAGCCGGGTTGGCCAAAACACGTTTATGAGGGCTGTCAGGATGGATAAAGAGGAAAGGTATTAGTGAAAAAGCAACGTTTTGCACATGCTGGTTAGGAAACGTGGGCTTAAATGTATTTAGCTGAGCAGTAGAGGGTCAGAAGTGTAGAGGGTCAAAGTGGCTGAAGTAAAAAAATACACAATTTCAGTTCCATTTAAGACGCAAGGGCATTTTGCTGATGCTGACGTACTTGAAGTATTGCAACACAGTTCAATATAGTGTAGGAAATCATTCAGCCAAAAAAAAAAAAATCAGCTTTTTGCTTCCAAACACACATCTTGGTGTATGAGTTGACTTTATTATCACATTTAATCCTTTGATTAAGATTTAGGATGTCACGTAATTCAGAGTTCAGCATATGATGTATCCAATTTTAAAATGAGACATTCCCAATATGTAATAACTTTTCCTTTAAAAAAAGAAAAAAAGATGGTACTAGGTAAGATATGCAGAAATGGTTCGTCTTTGTTGTTCAGTGGATAGAGCTATGACGTGTAGATCTATGACAATGTTTGGGCATAAAACAGTGCAGTTTATAATTCTTCATGTATTGTAAGTATCACAGTCGATCTAGCAGCGTAGTTTCCCTCGGGGGCTGTCTTTGTATTTTTTGTGGTCTTAGTAAAGAGAGGCCTATACATCAACACATTTAGTTTTTAACATCATTTTGTCATTAGCTGTGCTGTTTACTACATTAGCGTGGTGAATATTCATAAATATGCAGCCATTTAAAAAAAAAAAAAAATCCCTTTACAGTGTAAGTAGGAATACGTTGCCATCTGGTGACTAAACAGCAGCTTGTCATTATTTTTGCACTTGGGTTGATTTTTAAAAGATCCTAAATCCCTCTGCTGCCTGGGAGGTGAAATGCAAGTGCAGTGAAAACAGACAAGGTTCTCCATCCTCTTCAGTCAACCCGACCTACTCTGTAGTAACTTCGTACGCTTGCCTCATGGGTTTGCCTTTTAGGAAGGAAAGTGACAGATCTGAGCAGCTTTGCTTTGCCTAGGGGGCGGAGCTAAAGAAATCGAACAGAAGCCTGAAACGAAGAAACTAGCGACATCAGCTGCACATCCAGGTTGCAGTTGACAGTTTTATTAATGTGTCTTCAAAATCGTTATATCATTACAGAGCTAGGACCACGTTGAAAAATTACAAGGTGCATCTTTAAGAGTGATGATGTAGGAGTCATTGCTTTCAGTTTGCTAATAGGATTAGTAGATATTGATCATGTGCTTGCTCATTCGAGAGCCGGATTCCTTATTGGGGTATTGATCTTGAATTTCTGGTGTCCACGAGCCTGATTACTGGACTGATGTGTTTTAGGGAGACGTGTATTGATTTTTAGGGGTGAAGTCTGCAAAGCTGTGTGTGTGTGTGTGTGTGTGTGTTTGTGAAGCCTGTCAGGTCACGAGTGCTAATCAACAGCCTGCTCTTTCCATCCTGTTCGTTTGGAATGAAGTTGATTAATCGTAAGCTGAGTGACGTCTGTATGTTGCATACTACACTATCAGGTTTTGAAACTGTTTTTCTCCTCACTCTGTGAACTGTAGCATGCTATGGTCTGTATGTATACTGATATATCAAACAGCGATCTGTCTCGCTCGTTAAACAGTACCTCAGTTGAAGACCTGCGCCTGGAATTCATAAAGCATCTTGGTGATCTATAGAAGCTGGAAACATTGTAGGTCTACTTTTGAACAAAGTGGAACTGGTGTACATAACTAAAGGACGGCATAGAAGCAGCGAATACGTGTACTTTTTAAAAAAAAAAAAAAAAAGCTGTTAAACAGTGAGTCAGAGAGCACAGGGTCGGGCTCAAGGGTTAAAGCAAACATTCAGACAGAAATCAATAGTATGCAGTTTTTCACTTTACTCCAAATGGAGTCGTGTTTGGTGTCTAAAGTCTGCTTCTTTCGTTTTTTCACTTGAGCTATGTAGCTAAGATGTAATGGAAGTCAGTCTCATTTACAGTTACAGTGTTTAGAAGTATCCAGGATGACTTACAGAAAACATGTCCTCATGCTAGTTCAATAAATAAAAACTCTGTTAGGGGAGAGAGGAAGATGGTACAGGAAGAAGTCATAGGATCACAGTTCCAGGTCCCCCAGTTTGATCCTAAGCTCGAGTTACTGTCTATGTGGAGTTTCTTTGCATGTTCTTCCCGTGTGCTCATGTGGGTTTCCTCTGGGTTTGCTGGTTTCCTCCCAAAAACATGCCGTTATATTGAACTGGCTACAGTAAATTGCTCCTAGATGTGAACGTGTGTGTGNGATGAACTGGTGGCGTGCGTTCTCGCTTCACTCCCATTGTTCCCAGGATAGACTCCAGATAAATTCCTTACTGAAAATGAGTGAGTCCAGCAGATTCTCCGTCACAGTCCAAGGCCAGGCTTGCTTGCTGTGAGGGAATTTGTTCTTCTCATACAACTTTCATGCCCCTAACAGGTCTCCTCTTACCTTCCTAGCTGTAGTCCATTTTAGCCTGCTGTGTGATGGGGGGGGAAGATGGCTGCCAGCGTAACGTTCCAGTGCTCAGTTACACGGCGAAGTCCTACTGTGTCCTAAACCACATCTGCAAGTCTGTGTGCCATCACTGAACATCTGGACGTGGGTTTGAGGCAGAAATTAACACCGTATCACACTAACTAAACATTTAAAATTAAACAAGCAAACGTTGGACACCAAAAGCTTCCGAAGGGGAGGAACTTGTTTCCATTTCACTCGATTTAAACTCAACTTTCTGGTGATGAGCAAAGAACCTTGGGAGATGCCGTAGATGTGTATTAAAGATAAACCTAAAACGTCATCCGTATGCAAAGCCTTAATCATATCCACGTTTTTCAATTTTAAACGTATTCTCGAGTCCACTGATGCCTCCTTTCTGAAGAGTGGCGTCACGTATTCAGAGCTAACTAACACACACACAGTAGATTTAATTGAATATTAGAAACGTTAGTATTTTGAGGCAAAGTATTCCTTATTTGGTTTAATAACACCACCAGTGAAAGATTTCAGTCTGTTTTATAGCCACGTGATGGAAAAGTTCCCAGGTCATGAGACTCATTACAGCTGGAACTCAGACTCATGACACGTACGTAACGCACGTCTTTTGACTGTTGTCACTTTTATCACGTGACTGTTATAGTATCAAATCATGAAATACAAAAAAAAAGATATATTTTGTAATGTTTTCTGTTCCACTTTCTAGCCTAGTTTCTTATTCCTGATGTAAAATGATGAATCTGATGAATCAAGTCCTGGCCCGTTCCAAGTAACTAACGGCTTTCACTCCTGACTCCTGAAACGTAATCAACTCCTGTGCATCGTTTGCGATTTCTCTGTGGATTATTTATTTATTTATTTATTTACTTACTTATTTTTACGATTCTGTGATCTACTGCGAATGCACTTTATTTTACGTCAGAATGGATCTCCTTTTACACGGACGTCTAATATGTACTGTATTCATTTACCACGTAGAAAAATGTACACTGAAATGCAGATATTCTGTGTTTAACGTGAATGTTTTAGAGAGGACAATAAAGGAACAACCATTTATCATGTACCAGTTATTTACTTGCACTGTCAGCCTGTCCCATAACTCATTTACACTGTTGTTTGTTTGTTTGTTTATTTATTTATCTATCTATCTACGGCACTTTTGATTATCAATCGATGCAGACATGCCGCTTGTTTGTGTAACCAAATAAATAAACTGATATTGATTAGAAGATTTTTCTTTATGCATTTAGAGTAAACGTGTAGTATTTCATGGCTCATACCATTTTAGATTTATTTATCCGATTATTCAGCACTCAAGTGGATCTCATTCCAGCTTTGGAAATGAGGAACAACAAACAGGAAATCTTCTGCATACTGCGTATATTATCTTTGGAAGAAAAAAAGTGACGAGGGTGTCGAACATCTCAATGAAGAATAACTTCGTTGCAGCGACAAAGTACATGAAGCACTTCAGAACCTCAAAGAGTATCAGCTCAGACATTTGCTACTGTTTTTTTTTCCAAGCCAGTGTTTCCTGCCCATATTGAAGTGATCACTTTCCGTTCTCGCATTATTGCTGTCTTTACAGATGCGACCACCCGAATGAGAGATTGTGATACGAACGTCTGGACAGATGTCTTTCTGAATGATAATAATGCTAGAATTGATTGTTACTTCAGGTGGTATTATCCACATAATGCTGACACTGAGATCAACTGTCCCTATGATAATTAAGCCTTTTTGGGGGATGAGTCGGTTCTAACACCTTCCTTGGAGTGAAATCTGCTTAGAAGCACTCTATAATTTCTTACACCTTATATATCAAGAGCCTGGATCTGGATCTGGATCCACCGTGACCCTGACCAGTGATTAAGTAGATACCGAAGATGGATGAATGAATGAATGAAGTGTCAGTAAAGGTTTCTTCAAATGATGTCAAATAAATCATTTAAAAAATTCCACTAATTAGAGAAGCAAAGAGATTTTCCTTTAGTTACTGACATTAAGATTGCTAGGGTTAGGCTTGGATTAGGTGTTGGAGTTTAAGGTTGAGGTTATGCTAGGTTTAGAATTGGGCTAGTTAGGACAGGGTACTGGTTGGGTTAGAGCACAGGTTCCCAAACCTTACCTGTCCTGGAGTACACCCTGTCCTGCACATTTTAATAAACATTTAAACATTGAAAATATGCAGAACAGAGGATTCTCAAGGACCTGCACTCGGACCCTGTGGTTTGAGGTTGGGCAAGGTGTAGGGTTACGGTTAGACGGGGGTTAAGTTTGGGTTAGGGGTAGCTTTGGGGTTAGATGTAGTTGTGGGCGTTAGGGACTGTAATGTAGATATTGACAGTGGTGCAGTGGGTAGCTTTGCCACCACGGACCCAGGGTGATAGATTGGATACTAGATACCTGGATTGAACTAGATACTTGGATACCTGAGCTCAGGTTACTGTCTGTGTGGAGTTTCACATGTTCTCTCCATGTCCCCATTGGTTTCCTCATGATCTCCAGTTTCCTCCCACTGTCCAAAAACCTGCTAGTAGGAGGACTGGCTAGGATAAATTACCCCTAGGTGTGGATGTGTGTGTGTGTTGGGAAGTGTACTCCAGTGTAAACCAACCAATTTGAAATCTGATGCAGATTTTTTTTAATGGATTACACCACAGTCATAATGAGGGAACTTGGTGTCTGATCATTTCAGTTCAGCGTCCGATTGTTTTAGCATAGTGTCCGATTGTTTCAGTTTAGCGTCCGATCGTTTAATTTTAGCATCCGATCGTTTCAGCTTAGCGTCCGATCGTTTCAGCTTAGCGTCCGATCGCTTCAATTTAGCGTCCGATCGTTTCAGCTTAGCGTCCGATCGTTTCAACTTAGCGTCCGATCGTTTCAACTTAGCATCCAATCGTTTCAGCTTAGCGTCCCAGCAAGTTCATCACTGTAGAAACAAATGATCAAGAATCTTGCCAGTTCAACACCAGCCATGACCTTCTCGTGTGACACAATGTAGTTAGCGCTATAGCTATCCCTGTGTGTTTGAGTTTGAATATGGATAATCTACTGGACTGCAGTGTGGAACTTGAGGATGCGCGCTCCTGGCCCTACCTCAGTAAAAAAGCTTCAGTATGCTGGAGTAAACAAACACTCACATAAAATTAGGTATCTCCTTTTGCCACCCTAGAAGATATGAACTAATCTAATCTGAAAAGCATGTTGAGGTACAGTGAGTTTTGCTAATTTGCTAACATTAACAGGCCATATTTAACTAAGCTAGCCTGTTTTCTTTGCTAATGCCAGGTTAGACTAGCATCAGTTCCAGTAGCTGACATAAACTAAGCTAACATAAGACAGAAGCAGATTCTAGCTAACAGTCATTTTTGGTTATTTACAGGATATTATATATTTTACTTCTGATTAATTCATCAGCAAACAACACGGTGTTAGTCACGCGTATGAGCAGCAAACAAGACTGATGTTTAAAAGCTTCTAACAGTTTTAGATAGAATATGATAATTTCATCAAATAAAAACACTAAACAGTTTTTTTCATATAAAAGTAACTTTTTACTATTTTGCACATAGATAGATAGATAGATAGATAGATAGATAGATAGATCGGTTAAACAGCTTTGTATGTCAACACTTGAAATGTAGTAATGTGTCCGTTTATAATAATAAATACAGGGTGCCTATGCACCTGGGCTGTGTTCCAAACGGCACCCTGTTAGACGGCGAGTTCCCTGCGCGCGGGCTAAAAGGCGTTGTCTACATAGAACCTTTACTTAGGGCGCCTACGTAGGGCGCGTGGCGCTGTTTGGAACACGGCGCCGGTTTGACAACAGGAAGTAAATGGCGTTGTGGTGTAGTGCGAGAGCGGCGGCTGCGGAGGCTCGGGCTCGGTGTGTGCAGTCAGAGCGAGCGGAGGCAGAGTGGGTCAGAAAGCGGAGTTTATTCTGGTTTTAATCAGTCCTGGCTGAACGGAGGTACATGTCGCGTCATAGTAGCTGGTTATCTAGTTATCTGGTTAGTTAGCTAGTTAGCTAAAGCCCTTGCCTTGACATCTAATACTGCTGTTCAGCGGGAGCGCCGACATTAATATCAGCTGAACACAAAAATATTACATAACACACAGACATGAGGCATTTATTACTGAGGTAAGTGTTTATTCTTTAACAACACGCCACTAGCTCACTAATTTAGCCAGGTTATTAGCATTAGATTAGCATTAGCTCTTTAGCAAGCTCATATTGGTCACCTTATAGTTAATTATTAGTTTAAAATAAAAGATTTTGAGAGGTGTTTGGTTATATCTTATTCTTTTAGTTTTATACATGCGAAATAATGTGGATTTATTCATTTCCTCTAACTAATGCCTTACCCATCTTAATGCATATATTATTATTATTATTATTATTATTATTATTATTATTATTATTATTACTGATTAAGTGATTTTCTTTTTGGACTTTTTGTTTTTTTTGCAAGTCTTAGTAAGAATTTCTGCATTCAGTCACACTCAGATCACATGCCTGCTTTAAATCAGATTGTGTG
>JAKKZN010000026.1:12850032-12860155 GCA_033441825.1 Pangasius elongatus | reverse complement strand
AGGGAAACTGTAATATTACATCATACGAAGACGTTCTAGACAATCGTGTGCTTCCAAATTTGTGGCAACAGTTTGGGGAAGAATCACATATGGGTGTGACGATCAGGCATCCAAATGATATATTCTGCCTATAGAGTGTAGTGTAGTTCACGTTCACACATTTCTTTGTTTATAGTGTATAAAGGGGACGTGATGCGGCTGTGTGAACAGAGCTCCTCTGACTCCGGGAGCTCCGGCTGGAAGTCTGTCATCATCCTGGTCCCCGTGCGCCTGGGAGGAGATTCACTCAACCCGTCCTACACCGAATGCGTCAAGGTAAAACTCAGCACACCGTAACCAGGAATATAGAGCGGGAGATGAGTTAAGAACGTTAGAATCCATGGTTGAAAGTTTCGGAAAGTCAGTAAGTGTTTTTAAAAGTGGCTTGACTTTTTCCCAATGCCAGTTCATTTCCTACATGAGTGTGTGTGGCACCTCAGGAGCGATTCTGTTCATATGGAGCATTAATTGTCGATTGGTTGTATTTAGACGTAAGATTTACATCAGACTATTGAAGCCCGCTGAATTCCTGATTACTGTCGTATAACAGCAGCTCTGACAGTTGTTCTGGCCCTAATGCAGCAATCAACTTTGGGTTGGTTAAAGTAATTCCGCTAAAGTAGTCGTGGATTATTGTGGTATAAGAGCATGCCCCCATCGTGTTTTATTCCTTACATTTTTAGGTAAACTGGACCATATTGTATGCATCTTTTGATGATTGAGAGAGTGGGAGGAGTTTAGTGTTTACTTACTGTACGGCTGCTGTAACGTTGTATATCAGTAAATATCTTCTGTTTTCTAGAATCTTCTGAAGTTGGACTGCTGTATCGGGATCATCGGCGGGAAACCCAAACACTCGCTCTTTTTCGTTGGCTTTCATGGTGGGTAGCGCTGATCGCCTCTTGATTGGCTGCCTAGTCTTCAATCTGTGATCTGATTGGTTGCTTTGTGTCCCTCAGATGAGCAGCTATTGTATTTAGACCCACACTACTGTCAGCTGGTGGTAGACGTCACACAAGGAAACTTCCCGCTGGAGGTAAACCCGGGTCGCTTTAACGTCACCTTAAACCATGTGTTTAATGTGTAAACTCAGTGCGTCTGGGTTCAGTCCTTCTTAGAGGAATCTGTTCTACAAAACGGAGATCTTAAAATCCCACCGAGTCGAATAGGTGACAGACAAGGCTTATCGCATCATAAAATCTAAGAGCCAATCATGTTCCAGTATGCAAATGCGGGCCATTGCTGCTTTTTCACATCATTCGGGAATAATCATGATGACCACCTTCCAAGTGGAAAATCCTAATCGGAAATTTTGGGAACCTGGAAGTAAGGCAAGGTGATGTGAATCTTAAAGTCTTAAACTAGGAAATTAGTAGCTTGTATTTTTCAGCACGTGATCACTTGCGTCCTCTTCACGTATAGAGCACGTCTGTATGCTAATGCTAGCTAATGCTAGATTAAAAACTACAATCTGCATTTTTATCTAGTAAACAAACCGACAACACGCGAAGCTTTCGAGTTGTTTTCCCTCGTATGTAACTTTTCTTTCGAGTTATTTAGAGAGATCATATTCATAGAATCCGGGTTTCTTGATGAAGGTGAGCTGGTTCTGCAGTCTAATGACTTCTTATGCACCACATCATATCATTGATTTTTCAATAAAAAGAAAAACCGGTGTGGAAATGTCGGATGGCGTTAAAGGACAGGATTCCGTTTGCACTGATGTAAGCTTTGCTTGCGCTGTGAGAAGTTTGTGTGTGTGTGTGTGTGTGTGTGTGTGTGTGTGTGTGTGTGTGTGTGAGAGAGAGAGATTTCGTAACGAGTTGCCCATCTGTTAATGCCTCTCTGACACTAGCAATACTTACTTCCTAATTTTGCGTTTAAAAATGTTTAAGGAATTTCCCGTATTGGAAAATGACTTAATGGTGCAGAAAATGTGTTCATGCATCTGTAGTTTCTCACACAAGGGGAATTTTTGTTCTTGATTCAGAAACACACATGCAGGCTTAGTGCTCGCCGTTATAATTCTGGTGGGTTGTAACGTGAAATGTTTTACGTGTGATTCTTGGCCAGAATACTTCCCTGCTGTTTCCTGACAAACCTGAGGATTTGAGAATCATTTAGATAAACATATCTGTGATTTTCCAGGCGAACGGAAGTCATCTTAGTGCTCGAATACTGAGAGTTTATAACCACTGGATTAACTAAAGATTAACTAATAAGATTTACTAGTTATGCTTCATATTGTTCTTATGGTTCAGACTTGCTGATGAGTTTTTATGAGTCTGAGTCGCAAGTTGTCCTCTCTTAACCCAAGTCGAGTCCACAGTCCCAAACCATGGAGTGTGTATATAGACCCAAACCCGAATCAAGTCCAGAGCTGTAGAGTCTAATCCAAAGTCCCAAGCACTACAGTCTCAGCCGACTCCTGACTCCCAGAGTCCCAGTCTCTAGAGTCCAGTTTCGTCCATAGTCGCAAGTCTGAGTCAAGGACAGATTTCCCAGCTGAATGTGAGCGTAGTCCAGAGTTCAGAGCTGTAGAGTCTTTAGATTTCTGATTCACGGAGTCCGAGTCACGTCCACAGGGTCTCGGGAGACGTGCGCGTATTCAATAGCCTAAGATCAGCATTTGTACAATACAAATATTTACACAGTGACGTATCGGTATAAAGGTCTGTGTTCTCTTTAATGCTATTTCTCTCTCTCTCTCTCTCTCTCTCTCTCTCTCTCTCTCTCTCTCTCTCTCTCAGTCCTTTCACTGTAACTCTCCCAGGAAGATGAACTTTAATCGCATGGATCCCAGCTGCACTTTGGGCTTCTACGCTCACAGTAAAAAAGATTTCGAGTCTCTGTGCTCAGCCGTTAGCGGGGTGAGTCACACGTTCCTGCCAAACCTTTAACTATCATCAGCTTCACTCCAACACTGTCCCCAGTGAGCTACTTTAACCTCACTGCTCTGACGTCAGACGTCAGACGCGTCCTGGCAGCTGGAATAAGGAGAGGGACAGTGTGTGTATTTTATCCAACATGGCTTCCTTATTGAAGCTTTTCTTCTACGTGTTCTCTTCTCGTCTTCAGGCTTTGTCTGTGTCTAAAGAGCGCTACCCCATCTTCACGTTTGTAGAGGGCAGGGGGCAGGACTACAGCCTGGAGGGGTACAGCGGAGACAGCACACACCCCAGCGCCCACATCCTCCCCCCTGACACGATGAACAGGAACAGCGCCGAGGGCTTTGTGTTTCTGTGAGGACACGCTCACGTGGAGCACACACCGGCTTCCAACTGCAGCTGAACATGAAGCTGGGGCACGATGGAGCGACACCGTGCAATGCACTGCAGTCTCAGCTGTGTGTGTGTGTGTGTGTGTGTGTGTGTGTGTGTGTGTGTGTGTGTGTGTGTGTGTGTGGGGTCATAGAAAATTTAATAGGTGTGTTGAGGATTTTTATTTTAGGCACAACCATTCACTACAATTTAACTTTCTTTCTGTCAGTCTCTTGTGGTGTCTCTCTCTCTCTCTCTCTCTCTCTCTCTCTCTCTCTCTCTCTCTCTCTGTCTCTCTCTTTTTCTCTCTGTCTGTTTCTTCCACTGTGTATATCTGTCTTTCTGTCTCTCACTCTGTCTCCCTCTCTTTCTATAAGTCTCTTTCTCTCCTTCTCTTGCCCTCTGTGTCTCTCACTTTGTCTCTCCCTCTCTCTCTCTCTCCCTCCCACTGTAAGGTGTCGGTGTCTAATCAGGAACTGTTCTGCACTTTTCCATCGCAAAGGGCGTTTTAGTTTCGAGCCCCCAAATTTGAGAACCACAGTGTTGTGATTGCGTTGCCATGACAGCAACCCGTGATTAAATTGAACGTCACGGTTACGTGCGGGAATCACTAGACACCTCACGATTCATAATTGTGAATTTTTTTTTTTTTTAATTCGTCTTGATTTTCCGCCCTGTACGAACAACTTTTGAAACATAATAACATCATCATTAAAAAAAAAAAGAAGAAGAAGAAAAACAGTAGAAATGGAGTTTGTCCCGCTGTAGTGTCCAGACGTTTCTCGCACAGACGAAGAGTCATTCAAAAGAGAATCACGATTCGTATAAAGTTCATCGCATCCTGAACTTTTACGGTGTGAGGAAGAAATAAACGTTTTAAAGGAAGCCGTAATGAACAGAGCTGACGCACTCGGGACAGTCCGCTCCAGGCGATGAACACAGATCCTTCCCCTTCTCCTGGCGTCTCATCGATGGGAAAATCTCCAGGAATCCCGAAGTGCGATCTGTAAAATCCTCTGCGGGAGCCGTTGTAATATTTACGCCGTACGTTTGTGGGAAAACTGCATGAATTCATTAAGTTCGGCTCTTACGCAGAACCGTTTCTTGAAGCAGCACCAGGTGGGAATTCCGAGCGTATCCCAAACCACGTTTATTTATTTTTACATTTTTTTACATCACTGCTGCACTGTTTGTTGCCTCTGTGAAACTCGTGGTGTGATGGTGAGAACAAGTTGCTGCTGCTGTCGTGTCCCAAATCTGGAGCTGATCTTCCCTCACTGATCCCAGTCAGATGAATGATTAATATCCGATTCTATTTGGGATCAGACTCCTTGTTCTCGTACGATATTCCTCTTTTCTAAATCCCGAAATCTCGAATGTAAACAGTGCTACTGATCATTCCTGGACGTTACTCTTCTTTTCCACGTGTTTCATATTTCATCGTGGGATCACGAGATTATTGTCTGATAAAATTAAACACTGGATTAGTTTTTTTTTTTTTTTTTTTTTTAAACGTAGTTAAAAAATGTCTGTATTCGATGTTGTTGAATGTCGTTAAATCTGGAAATGCTACAACGGATGTGCTGTTACTGTTGTTTAATTTATAAAAATTGTTATTTTTTTTATTGTGTTGCCTGAGAATACACCTGCTGAAGCGCACCTTTACTGCTCATCCCTGCTCCTGTATCTGATCCACTTCTTGTTTGCGTCTTGGTTTTAAAACGTTTTAATCCTGACTCACGCTGGCTGATACGACTACAAGAGATCAGTGTTGCAATGTTTTACTCATAATGCATTTTCTTACAGAAGTCACTGATTGGACGTTAAACTCTATTTTGCTACCAGTTGTTTCATTTCCCCATAATTTTGTTATTAAAAACTTGAAGGATTTGTGTATGACAATTTTCCGTATCGTCCAGCACAAGTTTAAGCTCTAATAAAACAAACGCAGCTCTGAGTGTAGCTCTCCAGCAGAAGACTCGTGGCTACTTTTATAGGTGGAATTTTGAATTGGACCAAAGAAACGATGCTTTTCTGTTACCTTTTGAAAATTGTACAAATTTGTTGTCAAACATTTTGCAATGCTCCCTGGATAGGCTCCGCCTTCACTGTGGCCCTGACCAGGATAAAGCAGCTACTGAAAGTGAGAGAGTGATGAAGTGAGTTTTATTGCTGAAGTTTTGACTGCAATGGAGAGGAGGCTTTAATTTTATAATAAATTTCTGGCTGTAGTTAAGTGGAATGAGGGGGACTTTTATTTTGAAAATTATCNTAGTTTTAACTGCAGCAAAGTGGAGAATTTTGATACTTTCTTGGCTGCAGATAATTAGAGGATGTGATAGAGGGAATTTAAAATTAAATGTTTGCTGGCTGTAGTTGATTACACTAAATGGGGGACTTTTATTTTGAAAGCTATAGCCTGTAGTTGATTTATATACAGTAAAATGGGACTGATTTTGGGAAACATTCAGGATAGAGTTGAAGTCCATTAATAGAGGCTTTCATTTTGAAAGGTTTATAGCTGTAGTTTACATTTACATTTATGTCATTTGGCATAGCTGCAGTAAAGAGTGAACTTTTATTTGAATATATTTCTTATTGCTGTAGTCGTAACTGCAGTAAAGAGGGGACTTTTAGTTTGAGTTATTTCTTATCAATTTTAGCTGCCATAAAGTTTAAAAAATCTTTATTTTGAAAATATGTGGTTATAACTGCCGTAAAGACGGGATTTTAATTTTAATTTACGACTGGAATTTTAGCCTCAATGAAGAGAGGACTTTTAGCTTGAAAAGTTATAGCTATAACTACAGTAAGGAGGGGACTTTTATTTTAGTTTATTTTATATTGCCGTAGTCATAACCGCAATGTAGAGGGGACTTTTATTTTGATATATTTCTTATTGCCGTGGTTATAACTGCAGTAAAGAGGGGACTTTTATTTTGAAAAGTTTCCCGGCTGTAGTTGAATGCGGAAGTGGAGCTGGGCGGCGCTTCCGCCTGTGCTGAGGAAAGTTGGGCTGCCAGACCAGGGCGGATTCTCGGATTTTGATCAGAAGATGGACAGTCAGGGGAGGAAAGTGGTGGTGTGTGATAACGGCACCGGGGTGAGTGCACGCGCTCTCTTTCACCTGCGTGTTCAGTGCAGGCTGTGATTAGCGACTGCGCCATTTTAGATCGCTCGCTGGATGGAAACGGGAAGTCGCCTCCTTACCTACCGTCCGTGTTGGGTGGCGGTTTGTCCGTTCGCACTCATATTCCGGCAAGCCCCGCCTCTCGCGCAGGGATTGGTTAGCCGTATCCACTTTCCGTGTTCTGATTGGTTGTGATTGAACGCACGTCTTGCGCGCAGCCAATCGGATGTTGTGAAGCGGAATACGGGTGTGTAAAGAAGTCTTGGGGTGGGTTACGGCTAGTCAATGGAATGTGATTGTCAGCAGTGTTGTTATGGTGGGAGAAATAACATTTCGCTTAAAAAACACCCGATGGGTTTAGAGAACAAGCCCCGTGACGTGTTGCGGGTGTGTTTTACATCACATTAAGGTGAAAGTAGACGGTTTGTGAACTAGCATGCTAGCTCATTGATTTCATAGCCAGTGCAAATCCCATCCATAATGAGAGAAATTCACAAATCCATGATGAGGTGAAGCTGTGTGGAAGAGGACTGGGGGAAAGAGTCAGACCTGCCGCTCAGACACACCACAGGAGGGGTGTTTGGTAGCGTGTGCCACTGCTCAGGTCCTACAGATGCTCCTGATGCGGAAGAACATTTATGAGAAACACACACAGGCTTGTTTTACTGTCCTTGTGAGGACCTGCTATTGCTCTAATTCTTACCGCAGCTAGTTAATGCTAGTTTTCTCCACCTAAAGCTAACTCTGTACATAACCTCAGTAACCAAAGGGAGATATTTTGGCTCTTTAATTATTTTTTTTAAAATAGCAGTTTTCCTCATGGGGACCTGATAAATGTCTCCACAAGTTTAAAACCTATAAAACCACACACACACACACACACACACACACACACACACAGAGACATAATTTCTCACCATCTAAAAAACTACTTTTGTCACTCGCTCATGTCAGTCATGAAAATCTAACATGGACATAACAAATATTTATAAATAAATGAAGCGCCGCTTAGCTGAGATCCTCCTCCACCCTCCGATCTGCCTCGAGCGTTTTTCAGAAATAAGCTAAACAAAACGAACTTGGATATGCTCTTACAGGGAAGTGTTTTATTCCTCTTATACCACAGCACCATTACAACTGAGTTTTAATGAGTGACACTTTGTGCTTTTTATCCGAATACAATGTTAGAAGTTGGTTCCTGTTGTCACTTATGTTACAGCAGCTAGAAACAGTTGTTCCCTCACCAGCTTCTCATTTCTGTCTCTTCAAACAAAAAAAAATGTGCAAGGTAACGTCAGCGACTCTTCCGACTTTTAAAGTGATGATGCTTTGATGTGAAATGTGAGGGAAAAAAAAAACACCTAATCTGGCAGCCCTGCTCTGAGTAGTGTGTGTGTGTGTGTGTGTGTGTCTCCATCTTCTGACAAACCCAGCGTTCACACAGGAAGCCAGCTCACACTTTTCTAACACTGAGCATGACTCAAATCTAAACCGTGTGCAGACGTGCAGCAGAACTTCTGCCTAAAAAGGATGTTTAACATCCACCTTCAGCGCTTCAGTAGTTTATATCCTGCGCTCTGTTTCGCAGTCGGCTGCGGCTGAGGGCAGGTTTGTGTTTGTGTTGTTACAGTCTGCACCAATAAAAACACAGGGCCATAATTCTGTTCACTGATTTTTAAACTCTCAAAATCATTGATTGACTCAAACTGGGAAGGAGATGCTCGAGTCTGGGTAGAAGAACCTTGAGACTGGGCAAATGAAGCCCAAGGATGGGCGGAAGAGGCCTGAGACCTGGATTGGAGAAGCCTGAGGGCGGGCAGGTGAAACCCTGAGGGCGGGCAGGTGAAACCCTGAGGGCGGGCGTTAGAAGCCTGAGGGCGGGCAGGTGAAACCCTGAGGGCGGATGGTGGAAGCCTGAGGGCGGGCAGGTGAAACCCTGAGGGCGGATGGTGGAAGCCTGAGGGCGGGCAGGTGAAACCCTGAGGGCGGGCGTTAGAAGCCTGAGGGCGGGCAGGTGAAACCCAAGGCTGGATGGAAGAAGCTCTTGGTTGGAGAAGGCCAAATTCAGCCAAGTTAGTCGATTTGGTGGACGGTTGACTAGAAGAGGACAAAACCATTTAGTTCAGTCTCTCATGTGCGCGCGCACACACACACACACACACACACACACACACACACACACACACACCCCATGGCATATTCAGACAGGCTTTTGGTTTTGTTCCACTAAATCACACACTGGTGATGGGCAGGGGATCAGGGAGCTGAGATCAGCCAAAGGCTAATGTGTGTGTGCTGAATTTACTGAGCGCTCCATAAATTAGTGTTTAAAAAGTATGTAACACTCTGTTGTGTGTAACATTAGTGTATTAAGTGGACAGTAATGACCTCTCTCTCTCTCCCTCTCTCTCTCTCTCTCTCTCTCTCTCAGTTTGTGAAGTGTGGATATGCCGGCTCTAATTTTCCTGAGCACATCTTCCCTGCGCTGGTGGGGCGACCCATCATCCGTTCCACAGCCAAAGTGGGCAACATCGAGATCAAGGTAACAGTATACTCACTGACCAGTGTGCCTACATACATGCACCTTCACACACCTCCACACCTCCATACATACACAGACCTGCACCCTCATACACCTCCATACCTGCATACTTGCATGCTTTCATACTCACACACTTCCATTTTTGTGTATCTCGTACCTGCACACTCGCACACTTCCACACTTGCACACTCGATTTCTCCGACATTTGCATAGCAGCACATTTTATATCTGCATACATCCTTGCACACTAGAATACCTACACAAACGGCCTACTTGCACATTTGATACCTGTATAAGTGCACGCTTGCATACTTGCACAACTGCGTAATTTGCACACTTGTTTACTCTCACACTTGGGCACACACACACACACACCAACACAAACTCATATATTTATGCAGAAGTCGTGATCTTTAACTGTTCAGCATCTGCAGTATGTGTGCTGTGCTGCAGCTCAGGCGGCCTTTATGATCTCAGCAAGTGGAAGAAGATATTAATAATAATAATAAGAAGAAGAATATGAATAATATGATAATATGAATAATAAGATAATATGAATAAGAATAATTGGGTTTCTGTACTGAATTGACTGATAACATTAAGACATTACACTCTCACTGTTATCACTGAATGGGTGGAACACACTGATTAGGAAGCTCTCTCTCTGTCTTTTTCTCTCTCTCTCTCTCTCTCTCTCTCTCTCTCTCTCTCTCTCTCTCTCTCTCTCTCTTTACTGTGATGTCATGAGTTTGCTCAGTGTTTCATTAGAGATGAAGGCTCTGATTTTTAATCATTACCGAGTACAGGGTCGGGGAAAAAAACGCCACTGAAGCTGACACTTAGGAAACAGGAAACTGAAATTCTTTTTCTCTCGTTCTCTTCGTCTTTGTCGCTCTTCCTGTTTGTGGCTTTGTGTTCTTTAGATTACCCATTCACGTATTTATTCAAGGGTTATGGGTTGATCGTGTGTGTGTGTGTGTGTGTGTGTGTGTGTGTGGCTAATAAATAACAAGGTCACAGTCTGTCAGATTTACTTCAGTTTTTGAGAGAGAGAGAGTGTCTGTGTATTTGTGTGTGTGTCTGTCTGTGTGTGTGTGTGTGTGTGTGTGTGTGTGTGTGTGTGTGTGTGTGTGTGTGTGTGTGTGTGTGTGT
>JAKKZN010000026.1:12787594-12812762 GCA_033441825.1 Pangasius elongatus | reverse complement strand
ATCTGTAGCTGGATTTTACATCAAACCTGCAACTTTTTATTATATTTCTGTTTTATTTGATTTAAATCACATAATCCTCTTTTTTGAAAAAAGTGATGCACTGAATTGACTTGATTCAGACGTGTCCATTATTTTCACATGAATAAAATACACAAAACTTACACACTTGACTTTTAATTGACTTTTGGCAGTAATGTGTGTTGATGCATTATATATATATATATATATATATATATATAATATTTTTATGTTTCTATTTTAACATGGAAGTGATGTATATACTACAGCCATCTATAGATGATAGAATGGATCCAATTCAGTGCATCATCTTTTTTTTTGTTTTTTTTTTTGTTTAGTTGGATGATGTGAACTTCAGTTTAATTATAGGAACTATTTTAGATAACACTTAAAACAGAGTGATTGTGTATGAGAAAGCTACACCAAGGATTTTATTTCTTATTTTAAAAAATAAACATGTAATTAACCCATGCTTTTTAAATTGTTTTTTTTTAATTGTTTGATGTTTTTATTCTTTTTTTCTGATTGTTTGATGTTTTTATTCTTTTTTCTGATTGTTTGATGTTTTTATTCTTTTTTCTGATTGCTTGATGTTTTTATTGTTTTTGTTTTTTAAAATAAATGATTTCTTTTCTGCAATGCAGACACCCGCTGTTCCCTCTGCTCGCGCTGGTGTTTGAGAAGTGTGAGCTGGCCACGTGCACGCCGAGAGAGAGCGGCCTGGCGGCGGACGTCTGCTCATCCGCGTCCTTCGACGAGGACATTACCGTGTTTTCAAAACAGGTCCCACTTTCCCACCTGTAACACTCTGCATGGCCTAAATCACTTGTAATGAGCCGTGTCGCATACACGCCATGACTAAATGACGTAATAAATAAATACATAAATAGATTAATAAATAAATAGATAAATGACGTAATACGTGTCGAATAAACGCCATGGCTTGTAAACGTGACACTGAGCCCGACTGAGCATGCGCTAAGATTCAGATTAATTAAGATACTCTTTATTTATTTATTTATTTGTTTGTTTATTTATTTGTTTGTTTAAATGCTACTTGCATTGCAGATAAGGACAGAAAAGCCGTTCTTCACACCCAATCCGGACTTGGATAACCTGGTAGGATAAACTCGCTTCTGTGCAAACTGCATAACAAATCCTCTGTAAAAAAAAATAAAAATAATAATAATATCAATAATTAATCTTTCATTTCAAATTTTTTTCATTTCACAGATGGTGCAAGCCATCCAAGTGCTCCGTTTTCATCTTTTAGAATTAGAGAAGGTGAGCAGCTATTATTATTATTATTATTATTATTATTATTATTATTATTGTTATTATTATTATTATTATTATTATTATTATTATTATTGTTATTATTATTATTATTATTATTATTGTTATTATTATTATTATTATTATTATTATTGTTGTTGTTGTTGTTGTTGTCTTAAGAACCACATGTGAAATTTATGCATGTTTTTTTTTTGCATTTTTTTTTACATGCAGTTCTTGTGTTTTTATTTCACGCGTGATTTATTTTACAGTTGGTTCATTGTTCGTGTTTTCTCCCCACGTGCTTGCTTTATCCTCACGTGTAGCCTCTCTTTCATCCTGCTTCTTCATTAGCACGTAGGCTAATCTCACTTTATTCACGTGACGTGATGTGTTTACATGCAGTGTCAGGGCATGACACGCTGAAATGCACCTTCACACGTTTTCCACGTGTAAAAGAAAACACAAAGATGTGATCACGTGTTGTTTGTTTGCGCACTGCAGGTCCACGAGCTTTGCGATAATTTCTGCCACCGGTACATCAGCTGTCTGAAGGGAAAGATGCCGATGGACCTGGTGGTGGATGACAGAGAAGGATCCTCCAAATCCGACAGTGAGGACTTCAGTCGAAACTCCGGCGGCACCGCGGATCAGGTCAGTCTCTTTACAATCTGCAGGATTTCACTGTGATCAGCCTTTATTTCATCTCGGGTTTATTTAACCTGGAGCCCGAGTGCAGCGCAGTGAAGCGGAATAACTTCAGTTTGGCCAATAAACCTTAAACTGTCGGCAGATTTAACGTCTGCTTAGGGGTCGTTATGGATAAGCTGCGTGTGCGCATGCGCGTAGTCTGGTATATTCTGTACATCAGGAATAAAGAAACACCGGGTCTATGTCTGCAAACACGCCCTAATCACCTTTCAGCTGGAGAGCAGGGGATATCCAGCGCACTGCTCAGACCCAGCTGCGTCAGGTTTTGGCTGTACTGTGGCAGATTACTGCATGTAGTTTTTTTTTCATCACTGCATTTAATGTTTAAGTTATTGAACATAAATATAATATAAACTAAGAATTTCTTGAGATGTCCATATTACAAAATTACAAAAAAAAAAACAACCAAACATAAAACAACTGACTAGGCTAGACTGTATATCAGCGGATAAAAGATATCCTGTGCAGATGTGGATGCAAATAAAAATCATAAATAGGCGCACAGATATTGCAGGCAAGCGAGTACACAATGTACAGGCTGCGTAAAGATGACAGATTTATCTTTTATAGTGAAGAGAAAGAAAGCACCTTTTAATACAGTGAGTAAAAGGGCCAGAATAGGACATGCTTCCCTACTAAATACTACCTGCATGTAATCTTCTCCTGTTATATTTTATTTCTTTATTTATTATTATTATTTTTTTTTATCTTAAGGTCTGTTCCCCGAGACCCATTCGCTCATGAGCTGGCTAAATTAAGCTCTTGTTTCTTTAAATGTAAATATCATATCATGTCCTTTAGAAACACTGCAGTATGTGGGCTTTTCCCACAATACACAAAATAGTTTTAATGAAATTTCCCAAGACACTGAATCAACAACAACAACAACAACAACAACATGAGAAACTAGAAATGTTTACAGTGCATGATATGGACCAAAAACAACAACAACAAAAAAACTAGACTGCATTATGTTTCCTCAAGGTTTCTTTAAGGGTTCTTTGGATAATTAATAATTCTAAAGAAGAGATCTCCTCTGAACCGTTCTAAGAGAGAAATAATCTGTTGTAGGGTTTGACATATCACCTTTAACTGCTCTCCATGAAGGACAGCTGAAGAACCCTTTCTCTAAGCCTCCACATGCTGTGAAGTGGATTGCAGCATATTTAATATATTTACAGTATTTCAACAAGCCACGATGCGTCACGGATTTAAAGACCATTCTTTTCTTTTTATTTGTAGCCCTAGCCCAGCTGGAGTAAAGCTTTTGAAATGAGAAGTAGGAACTAATAAATGGTCATATTTTTCTAAGTAGCTAAGACTCAAGCAAATGTCTTCAAGTATTACAATAAGTGTAGATAATACTTACGCAGTATTTAACCTTTAAGACAGGAAATTGGTTTACTGTAGAGTAAACAGGCAAATCCTATTAGTCCAGTGTTAGTGTGACACGGTGGCATGACTGGAACGTAATTCTTCTTTTCAACCTTGCTATTGATTTTAGATGACAGCCATTCATTCAGTTTCATTTTAATACCGATAATAATACCATCCTGCTTCCTATATTCGAACCCCAACCATTATACTGTTTACTTCTTCAGTACAAAGCAAAGTGATAAAAATCTCTCGAGCTCACTGGCGCAGAAAATTCGAATTGTAAGCACTTCAGATATGTTAGTATGTTAGTGTCATAACCCCGGTGAAAGCATTAATAAAGGTTACGCAGACATTTGAGCTCGGTTTGTTTCTGAAAGCAGGCTGGAACGGCGTCGTGCCCGGCTCGTACTCGGTGTTGTGTGAGGGGAAGTTTCGCTTCGGGTCTTATTCAGTTTACAGAAGGTTTATCCACAGCAGCTGTTCCGAGGTCAGCGTGGAGTTTGATGTTTTATGAATGTTCGGCTGGAAAAGCGCGACGATGACGCAAGGGAGGAATCAGTGTTTATGTGCAAGTCGAACATTATTATCCAACAATCATGTTCTCCGTTGGGGCTGAGTTTAAAAAACATCCTGCTTTTCGGGCTGTGTGTATAAAAGAGCCGACGCGGGTCTGGCTTCAAAGGCTCGTGGGATCGTGTTGTTTCTGAATGAAGCCACATGTTTACATTTCTGTGTTTGCTTTGCATATGAGGGAAATGCTCGTGTGTTAAATGGACTTTCAGATTTGCCTTGTCAAATTTTCAGATTTGGGCTTGTCTCTCTCTCTCTCTCTCTCTCACTCGCTTTCTGTGTGCACACTTACATTATGCATATGCACTTATGTGCACGTAAACATACACACGTGCCACTTTTTCATTACATGACACTAAGTGTAGGAGGACTTTCTCTGGAGGTTGTGGGATGGTGATTGTTATGCTATGGACTTTGAAATATGGAATCAAGCACTTGAAATTTTCCATATTGCTTTGACAGTGAATTAAAAAAAAAAAGATAGAATTACAGCCTTGCAGTATCACAGCTCCAGGGTTCCTGGCTCGTTCCTGAGCTCGTGTTACCGTCTATTTGGAGTTTCACATGCTCTCCTTATCCATGTGGGTTTCCTCTCTGGTTTCTTTCCACCTCCCAAGAACATACCTGAAGGTGGATTGACGACTCTAAATTGCCCCTAGGAATGAATGAATGTGTGAATGTGTGCCTGGTGCTGTGTGATGGACTGGCTTCCCATCCAGGGTGTATGATGATCTTGCCTCACACCCAGTATTCCCGGGATAGACTCCAGATCCACCATGACCCTAACCAGGGAAAAGCGTCTGCAGTAACGCAGTGACCCAGATGAAGCTGAGGGCACCAATACTTTAATCTCAGTGAAAGTAGAGAGAATTTTGAATGCAAACTCATTCTGATCATGTTAAATACTCAAATCTTGTTTTGTTGTATATAGTTTACACTTCATACATCCTACAATGCTATTATGTTGTATCCTATGTAATGAGCATATGTAGTGAATAAGACGCCATTTTTGGATTTGGGTTGATTTTAAGATGGTGGATTTTACATAGTTGATGTAAAATAGTTAAATCGCACTACATGTCAGCGAAGAGAAAACATTACTGTGGGTGGATAAACAAAAAAACAATCTCACACTAATGAAGATGATGTACTGTCCAGTAGAAAAGCTGTTTTCGAGAGATTTAGGCAAGAATCCACAATGATTATGTGTGAACGATCAATGGTCTGCACCACTGTTTTCCTGCACCATTGCCCACCTCTGATGATGCTCCCATGCAGAAAAAAATAAAATCCTTACAGACTGCAGACACAAAAACGTGTATTAAAAAATTTGTCAATTGGAGTATCTGAGAGATGACTGAAGTGCAGTTCAGACCAGCCATTTGACTCTTATAATAGCATTGTATGCTTCCTATTTTTTGAAAGCCCAAATGGAAATGCTCAATGTCAAAAAAGAGATGCTCTTTCTGCCATCCACATTCAATCTCAACCGCAAATAACACTGTGGTAGCTACATCAGCTGTTAGCTTAGCAAGCCATGTTAATTGTTCAACACCTCTGACAACCTCTGCTGTCGAGAGTTGTCTTCACAGGCTAGCTGGATAATGCTAACCAGACAGCCACAGTCTGTGCAGCTCCTGAAATGGCAGAACGATCTGTCCAATAGAAATTAGTTTTGTCAGTAAGAAAAAAAATTAAAGAATTTTGGTCTGCACTATTTCTAGCTCTGCCCACTAGTGCCCACTGTTTGTTAATCATAATACATTGGGAAGAATGAAAAACAAATTTGTTATTGTACTTAGTTACAGAACAACTTATGTGGCAGTGGAAATAAAAAAATAATCTAGCAAGTTAGATGTGATGGGCAAAACTTTATCAAAAGTAAAGACGTCCCAGACTAGAAATAACCAGGATGGTGGGAAAGATGTGTTAATATACCCGGTACATCATCATCTTTACTGTAGATGATAGTTAGTTTAATTTCTGCGGCGGGTTCCACCTTCGTGTGTCACAAACCCTATCACCCCCCTACCTCCATATGTTCTAGCTGTGTGTGTGTGCGTGTGTGTGTGTGTGTGTGTGTGCGTGTGCATGCATGAAAACTGAGCATGTGTTCTATATTATCTCTTACAGCATGAGTCTGGTATGCAGTTTCATACTGCACTGGACCAAATCATATATCACCAATATATCTAATTCTCTCTCTCTCTCTCTCTCTCTCTCTCTCTCTCTCTCTCTCTCTCTCGCTCCCATCGCTCTCTCTCAAGATGTGTTGGAGGGAAGATGACTCCGTCTCCGTTCACTCCACCGAAGGTCCGGCACCCTGCGGCGGACGTTCCAGTTCTCTCAACGGAGACAACAGTAGTGAACATGGTACCCCCACCCACCACACACACACACACACACACACACACACACACACACACACACACACATACACTTGCACACACACACTCGCACACACACATAGTGGCTGTCATATTAGCATGAGTATTTGCGAAGTGCGCAACGTGTGCCAAGTGAAACAGAGCTGCTGAGGTTTTGTCATCTCTTGCATAGGTTTACACTTTAGCACCACCCTGGGGGTCCACTACTACTACTACTACCACTACAACCCACACACACACACACACACACACATCTATGCATATGGGAATGAAGATATTTTAGGTTTTTAGTGAGGCTGGAGTGTGTGTGTGTGTGGATCAGTCAGGAAATGGTGCATGGTGGATAGAAAGAGAGTCTGGTCTGTGCTATTCAACGCTGTGCACCAAACCATGGCCAATAAAAAACAGAATACACACTTCCCCAAAGCATTCATGTGCGTGCAAATGTGTGTGTGGTGTGTGTGTGTAGATGTGTGTTTCCCCACAGCTGTTTGGCTGCTTCTGTCAGAATAACATGCTCCCTTAGTTGAGAAAGAAAGATTATGTGTTTAGGCATATTTCTAGTTTTTGTGTGACTTTCCTGAACTTGAACTACACAGTTCTCCGATGAGTTCCTGTTCTGCGTTTCCACCACACTGCAGGGACCGTGACTGCTGTGTAGAACAACAGCGGTGATGCAAGCAATGGTTATGTCACTTAAGTGTTTGGCAAAAAAAAAAAAAAAAAAAAAAACATTAGATATAAGTCTAAGTTTCTTGAGTTTCTTAAAAAGTTATTGGATTCTTGTCAACATACAATGTAAATGCACCTGAAGTTCTTGAGTTCCTGAAAAAGTTCTTGGGTTCCTGTCAATGTATCTGCAGTGTAAATCCATTATGACAAGGTGCTCATGTTTAGAAACACCTTTGTGTATCTCCAACCCACCACACACACAATGAACAAATCACTGACATTTGGCACAGTAAGTCCTGCCCCTTACTAGTTCCTTGTCCATAAAAAGTACCTACTCTAGAGCAGGAACAAAAACGTTTGCAGAAATATGGTATGGCCCAGGAGCTAAAATTGGTCCTGAATCCTCCAGCAGGAGCACACCTAATTTCCAGAGTCCCTGAAAATGTTCCTGTATTCCTAAAAAGATATCTGCAGTGTATGTGCTCCTGAAGTTCCTTGAGTTCCTGAAAAGGTTTTTGGGTTCCTGATAATACATCTGGGGTGTAAATGTGCCTAAGGTTCTCCAGTTCCTGCAAAAATCTTAGGTTCCTGAAAAAATGCACCTACTGAAAAAGTACCTGGTTTGCTGATAGTATGAAAACACCTTGACTTCTTGAGTTCCTGAAAAGGTTTATGGGTTCCTGACCAAGTTCCTGCAATGGAAAATCACTTTACAAATGTATAAACATGATTAAATTTATAGAAGTTTTCTCCACATCACCACCAACCCCTGAGACAGTGCAGGTCCCGGTCTTTACTTTGAACTAATACAGGAACATCCAAGTGGCCAGGTTTCCTCTCCAGAGGAAGTGAGGTTTCTGCACAAGCGTAACAGCGTAACAGCCTAGAGAAGCTTTCCACTGTCTTCCATTCACTTCGTGTCATCTTTGAAAAAAAAAGATACGTCTTTGTCGTCTGGAACTTATCCACTTCTGGAGACAGTAAACAGTTTATTATTTGAAGCACAAGCTTGACAATCAGCTCATTGTTTCAAAATAACCATGTGTTCACACTAGCTAGGGACAAGTCGATGATGTCACCACAAGTTCGTCTCGTAGTAGTGCAGCTACCACTACTGTTGTCTCTCGTGGGCGTGGCCTATCTGAGTTATCTGAGATAAGGAATGGTAATAGCTACTGGTAGAAGCCTCAGGCTTCCACACAATACGATATGATTTAAATTCTTAAGGCACTGATCTGATATTTGATGATACCACTGAGTCTGCTACGACACGATTCGATTTTATGACAATGATATGATTTTTATACGATATAATTTAGTGTCCTCAGATTGATATGTGACCAACTTTGTGTGCTTACCTTTAATTCGCAAATGATAATTACATAGAGAAAGACTATATTACGTATCGGAGTTACAGGCAAATCATCTTGCTAGCCTATTCTCTTATTTACACATCAGTTTAAAAATTATTTTATTTATTATTAATGATAAATTATTGTTGCCTCGATTCATTTTAATCGTTGCGTTTTAAATTGATGCATCGATCCATATCAAGTAATAGCCAAAATCTATACAATCAACTGTATAACTTAAGACTCCTTTATTTAAAACATATTTAACTTTTGTAATAAAATTATGGAAAAGATAAAACCTGGTTATTGCTTTAGCTTCTGTCTTCTAATTTGCCATTGTAGACTCAGAACTGGACCTAAGTGAGAAAGTTCTGAGAGTAGAGACTTCGGGACAACTTTTGCATTTGTTGCTGTACCACATCACAGCTCATTTGCATAGAATTGTTTGTCCTTGACACCAGAATCACCGGACCGTGTCGTAAACTTACATAGAAAACGAATGGCCTCTTGTCACTGTGTTGCATGCGACAGCTCAGAGTTTGTGTTTTTCTACAAGCACGTCATAAATATGTGATAGGAACCTTCTTTATATATGTTTATTTCCTATAATATCACATCCCAAAATGTTTTATTTCTCTTATACCACAGCAATTTACCAACGCTGTCCATTTTTCCATTTGTTGTACGTCTCATTTGTTTATAGTTACATTTCGTGTTGTGGATCATCTGTGAAACAAAGTACTTTCCTAATTTCTGTGTAAGATTTGTCATTCTCTCACTGTCTCTTAAAGTTAGCTTGTAATAAAGACGCCGCAAAATGCAACGTCCTCTATCTTTAGTCTTTCCCAGTGCGCTAAAAAAAGAAAGCTTTACCTCTGAATGTTACACTGGAGACATGACTAAGCAATAAACATCCCCGTACAGAAAAGCTCACCATATCAAACATTTCTGTTTTTCTGTTATTAGACGTAGATTTCAGCTAATTACGTAGTAATTTCAGCTGTTCCTTCGACACTTTCATCTTGAAAATGTTGCTACAAAGCTGACATGGCGTTGTACGGAGATGTATCTTTTACATATTTTCCCTCCTGACAGCTGAAAATGGTTTAGTAGATGGTCCTATTTCCTGCTTGTGAAGTCATAAGAACAATTAGTGCATTAGTGGATCACTAACGTTAGCTAATTAGCTAGCTGGATTTATTTTCACCCATTGCAAAAGAAAGAAAGAAAGAAAAAATGACATAATAAAACCAAGGATTAAGCCAGCATTTATAGCTTAATCAGTCACTACTAGGTCAACTGTATTTAAAAAAAAAGAAAAAGAAAGACATACTTACCACCGAACACAAAAACTAGCCTTTCCTCAGCCATGATGAAAAAGCTAACGGTTAGCAAAGCCAAAAAGTTAAAATACTCAGCTATCGAAACTGTTTTCCCAAACTCTCACTTCTAATTATGAGTTTACTGAACGTTTAAGAGCAAACTTTAGGTCTGAAACTCACAGCACATGAAGGCAGCATGCAGTAATTCTCAGCGGTGTCTGCTTAGAGGCTAAAAGGTTAGCGTAGATCGGAGTTAGCATTATTAATTACGCATCTCTAATGAAAGGAACGATCTCAGAGGTGTCACAAGGCAGTTTTTGTATGGATGTGTGTGTGTGTGTGTGTGTGTGTGTGTGTGTGTGTGTGTGTGTGTGTGTGCGCGCGCGCGCGCGAGTGAGCTCCTTGGCCAGATGGGCTCAGTGTAAATACACATAACTGCACAAATAAACTGTAGCAGCACAAACCATGGTTTAGAGCATGATGCGCGCGCACACACACACACACACACACACACACACACATACAGAGAGAGAGAGACAGATGAACTCTGCTGGCTAGTGTGTATGTATGTTTGATGTGTTTGTACATGTGTTAGCCGGTGTGTGTGTGTGTGTGTGTGTGTGTATAATAGTCAGGAAATGACGTTCCTTATGATAGCAAATTCTGACTGTACTGCTAGTGTAGCCTGTGCGTTTAAAGGGTGGAGCAGTGTGGGAAGGCTAAAGCTGGGTCTGTAAAACAGGAATTAAAGTACCTCAGAGTTTAGAAATGTTTTTTTTTTTTTTTTTTTTTAATATTTAGCTCCTCTTGGATGGCTTAGACCGACTTAGATTCGTATTCGGGATGAATGTTTTACCTCAGCGCTAAATTCACCTCAGCTCCACAATGTGGTCATCAGAAATATTTAATGCTTTAGCTGACTAATTTAGTTCACGTTATTGAAAATTATTTTGATTGTTAATATTTATATTTTGACAGGTTACCACATTGTCGAGCTGAGGCGAATTTAGCGCTAATACAAAGCTATACCATCTGTTTAAACCATCCAAGAGGAGCTAACTATTAAACAACACATTTCTAAGCTCCATAATGCGCTAACCAGAAACCTCTCACCACAGAGCGTAGGTGCTAAGCTAACTACTTGACCTGCTTATGCTAACTTTAAAGTGTTTTTGTGTGAATTCCGTTACATTTAATGTCTTTACCAAACGTTTCACTAAAGCACTGCACTATTTAGATATAGAGATTGGTGAATGGTGAGAAAACATTTCGGAAACATGCGTCTATAAAATGAGTAGAGCTGATTGTTTAACTTTAGTGATCTCCTTGAAATGGTTAGATAGCTTTAGATCGGTCATATAGGTTTGTGTTTGGCTCAGATATATCACCTCAGCGCAAAATTCACCTCAGCCACAGAATCAAGGTGCTAATTTAGCTCATTTAGGTAATGGTAGTGAAAATTATATATATTATAATTTTATTTATAATTATATATTTTGACAGATTTGGCTGCTGTTAAAGTACGAGGATGCTAATCATGACTTAGACATCATAGCTAAATGACAAATGCTAGGTAGTTTACTAGCAGTTAGCTAGCTGGTTTGTTAGGAGAGATGGTAGGAGGAGATGATAACATTTTCAGTGGTTAAGAATGAGAAGTTTAAGCTGACTTTAAGATTTTTGTGTTTGAATATTATTAGTGAAGCTTTCTCTAAGTTCAGCTCTATTTAGAGATACAGATTTATGAACTGTGAGACATTACAGAAACAGACATGTTCGCAAAAATAAACAGAGCTCGATGTTTAATGTCATTATCAACATCAACGTTCCCGTTTTTATTAAGCCTGAAGTAAAAAGTGAAACATTTACACTTGTGAATCAAAGTGAATTTATTGTCAAAAGGAGTTTATTTGACTACTTTCTTAAAAACTGCTATATAAACACAGCGTATTTATGCACATTGCATATTTGTAGAAGGTTATTTATGGGACGCTTTCAACAACAGGTGACCTTTTGGACCACGGAGCTGCTTCTCCAAGCACAGGGGACGACGACGAGACGGACAAGGACAGGAGGAACAACAAAAAACGAGGGATTTTCCCTAAAGTGGCAACCAACATCATGCGAGCGTGGTTGTTCCAGCACCTAACAGTAGGAACAAATATTTTAATTTTTACTCTTTGCCTTTTTTGGGGGTTTTTTTCATTGTTGTGTACACAAACGCCATAAATGTTTTACGGGAATCATATATGAAGGGTATGCAGCTCTCTGTTTATAGATGTTTAAGGAGGAGTGTAAGAATTTATTTCACTGTTTGAGCACATCGTGGGCCTCCTAAAGGACAACATTCCACACCAGCCATTACACATACCGCAGTTTATTCTCCACCGAAAAATTAGCTGAAGCACATATCACAGAGGCAGTTTGATTGTAAGATTAAACACAATAAAAATGTTATAGGCTACTGGGGAGTCTCTTAAAAAGCCATACATTACAGTGCAGCTCAAGCTAAAGTGCTCGTGCTATCAGTTTACAGCGACTTTACAAGGGCTGCATTACGTTAAGGGTTCGCAGACACCAGAGTATAAACACACAACGCAAGGCCAAAGAATGTTTCAGCTGCACGCCGCGAAGAATAATCGGATCATGTCGAAATGTCGTAAATGCAGGCGGAATTATCTAGTATTTTTCATTACACAATTAATAAAACAAATATAACGTTAGCTCTATTGCCTGTTAGTTCTATTTTTCTATTTTAGACATTGTTTTATCAGGCATATATTTCTACATGAAAAACAAGTATCTAGAAATTGGTGGTATAATTTTATTAAAATAATTTAAAATCTGATCATAATCTCAAAATGAGAAATTTCAAACAATATTTAATAAACTTGATTTTTTTTTTTTGCAGTGCATCTCTAAAGAATAAAGACCTAAACAACAACAACAAATAAATTGGAGCAGATAGTTGCACAATATTTTGACCTCCTAAACTGGACCCATGGTTCCATACTTACACTTCTCACTTCAGTAATGTAATATAATAGCTTAATCATTTTCTTATATACTTACTAGTTTTAATAGAGCGTCAGAAATTCACATATTTATTCCCATACTAGGATAAAAATAAAACACACACTTTATTGAAAGTATTGAACTTTGAAAATTGAAACCTTTTTAATGGTTTATATATAGATTTCATAAATTATTTTAAAAAGTTGGTTCAAATTGCTTTTGTTTTGTTTTACATCTTTAATTTTAATGGGGTGGAATTAAAAAATTAGTACCGCTTCAATCAGAAAGAATCAGAGCGCAGTAATATACGGGTCATCTGTGGATATATACGTGAGCTACTTAATTCTGCAAACTTCTTTCTTTTAGTGTTTCGCCAAATCTCAGATGATTACTGTTAGAGTATGAATCGTTATAGCTAAGAATAAAATGTAAATGCTTTTGGATAGACTGTGACACGAAGTGGCCTGACGCCAAATTTAAGGCATTTTTGAACACAGAAAAAAAAAAAATCTGTGTTCAAATTCCTTATTGTACTTTTTCTTCCATTAAAAAAAAAAGTACTTGTAGTCCAAATACTACAGTAACAAAAAATTGCAGTAATAAATTTAAACACCAGATGAAGACTTTTAAATATTATTAAATATAACCAACCATCTTTGGTTGAAATAGATTAATTAAAGATTTATGTTACTATGAAGAAGTTATTGAGCCTCACCAAATTCAACCCTTTGTTAAATTTATTCTTTTGGTCATTTTTGGCATTTTGTACTTACAATTTATTACATATGTTCTTGCTCTTATTTAGCACAAAAAACAGTCTATACTTTTTTCAGCACAAATTCTGCTAGAAATCTGAACATTTTTTCGCCCATTCAGTCAACTGTCCAGCTTCCAGCAGAAAGAAACATGTAAAAATGACGAATGTATCTAGAAATTCACATCTTTAAATCATGTTTCTGGCAAATCTTTGTGAATCTTTGTGTTTTTCCCCACTTTAACCTTTTGGCAGCTGCACAGTTTACTGAATGGGCGAAAAGATTATTTATATTTCTAGCAGAATTTGTTCAGAAAATTATGATACGTTTGAGGTCATTTTTTCTGTTAAAAAAGGGCACAATCATGCGTATAAATTGAAAGTATCAACAAAGTGTCAAACAAACAGGAACCATAAAAAGCGGCATCAGAAACTACGCAAGTCGCCAGAAATGAGGGAAGTGCATCTAACAATCATATATTTTACTGCAAACATGATCAACATTGTTTAAATCGTTTATGTGAAAATGTTTATTGAAAATCAGCTGGGGAAAAAATTCCACACCTGAAAACTTTCCAAGACTTTAGAACTTTAGAACTTAACAAAGTAATTTGGATAGAATTTCTCAGCTTGTGTTTATGAGCTGTGAATGAAAATGATAGTTTATAGAAATGTACAGGATGTGTCTTATTTAGAAATCTTCCATTGTTTGATAAAAAATGGAAGAACTTCACATCAGGAAGGCATGTAGCACTGTCTGTCTCTCTCTTCCCTTCTATCGCTATTTTGCTTAAGCACACACACACACACGCACGCACACACACACACACACACACACACACACACACACGCGCGCGCGGGCTGTGCTCTGTGTTGGGTAATTAGCGTGTAATTTGCCGCCCTCCTGTTAGCAGATGTGCAGCAGAGTGTGTTAAGCCTCCAGCAGCAGTGAACGGGAACAGCGCTGGCATTCGGCTCTCGTTTCATATCTCACTAATCAAACGCATGCCCCTGATGACACACGTCCTATGTTCACGTTCTGTAGCGGCCAATAAAACGTCACGCTGCAGTGTTTTTTTTTGTTTTTTTTTAGGTGCAACAGAAAAATGCCTCATGCACGTGCAGGGTTCAGGACACATGCTGCTGTGTAACACAGACTCCCAGAGCTGCCGGTGTTGTGACTCCACGTTTGGATTCATGCTTGTTGATGTATTTTAATTCTGGAGGCATTTTCAGATAACTGTAATAAAGTAGCACAAACTGCGTGCGGTATCGTTCCGCCAAGACCTATAAACGCGTCGTAGAAATCGTTAGAACGTCAGACACGTGGATAAACTCTGTCTAAGTTCCCCGAAGCTCGCTGAAGGTCGGGGGGTCACAGATACCGCAGGATGCTTCGGTCGTCCGGCTGCTCATATCTCGCAGACAGTGCACACAGTGGTCCGGCCCGTCCTCTGAGCTCCCTTTGATGTCACGAGATCTGAAATAGAAAAAAAGGAAAATGCATTGGGGACGCCGCCGCTCGCCTGCCCGCACGCTCTCCCCGTCAGACTCTCACTGTCTACGTCTCTTATTCATTCTGATGTCTGTAAAATCTGATTTCGCCGACCTACGCCTGCTGATTATTGCTTAATTTCATCTTCAGGGTGGCTGTCGGAATCGCAGGCGCCAGACTAATTAACAAGTCCATGGCGTTACTCACACACACACACACACACACACACACACACACACACACACACACACACACACAGGTTTGTCTTACTCTACTTATGAGGACCTTCCATTGACATAGTCATTAATGCAGCTAATTAACACTTTGCTACACCTAAATCTAACTTCAACCTTAAAAGAAATCTTTTGGTTTCATTTGTTTTGAAGAAAATCTGCAATTTTATTTATTTATTTTTTTAATTTTTTATGTTTTATTTTTTTTTGTGGGAACCTGCCAAATGGGGACCAGTCAGATATTCCTATCCTTTTGGAGAAATTCGGTCCTCACCAAGAATTAAAAACAAGCCCACACACACACACACACACACACACACACACACACACACACACACACACNCTGGCAACGCTGCCCTCTTCATGACTTGTCCTCTTTTTATTAGCAACCTCTGGTTTCCTTCATTTGTGGCTTTTTATTTTTATCTCCAGCCGCTTTTTTTTTCACGCTACCGACTTTAGTTTTGCGCCTTTTCTGTTTGCCTTACTGTTTCTTTTGAAGTGCCGAGACATTTGGAAGCAATGAACAAGACTCTATTAGTGTCACTAAGGTAAATGGGTGAAAAACACTGTGGAGGTGGAGGAGGGTTTTTTTTTTTTTTTTTTTTTGGTAAATGGGGGCCAAAGATCCCTTGGCTTCCCTATTCTCCTCCTCGCGTCTCCTCCATCTGTCCAGGGTCGAACTCACTGTTATCAAAACATCATCCATTACGGAGCTGACAGCCTCGTCGGGGGACCCGGGACCCTGCGAAAAGCCGTGGGGAATTTCCGTCACTGCCCCGCACCGTGAGGGGGGGAAAAAGAGTAGTGAGGGGGTGAAGGGAAAAAAGAAAAATGAAGGAGAGAATGAAAGAGAGGAGAGGTGATTCATCATGAGAACCCGCTCCCCCCCCCCCCCCCCTCTCTCTTTGAGGTGGTAAGCGAAGATTGGTGGAGTGAAGAGAGATGGAGAGGCAGGGGATTATCGGAAAATCTAGTCGCTCCATGGCTTTGTGTTTTATTCCTTCAAGTCACGATCTAGAGGTTGTGAAGTCATTTCTGTTGATTATTTCATGGTACAGTACGCAAAGCAAAGTAGCTAGAATTGAACAGATAAACAGTTTGAGCAACTACAAGTAATTTCCACATGCGTTGCATTGCGTTGTCTTTACATCATTATAATCAAAAATAAGAAGAATCGACCTGTTGATATGTGACTTTACACATTTCAGTCTAAAGACTGTTAAGGTTTTGTAGAAATATAATAAAAACTATCTAAATGAAGGCGAGTGCTAATGTTTCAGTGGGCAGGACTTGTGGTTTAGATATAATATACACTTTATCTTATGTGTTAAACACATTAAATATGCTAAGACGGAAGAGAGAGACTAAAAAGGTAAGAGAGTTAAATGCAAAAAAAAAAGTGTTGTAAAGACATTTGGAAATTTAGTGTGTTCGATTTCACACCAACATTCATTTTTGAATTCTTGGAATTCCTCTTATTTACAGATAATTTTAAAATAATTTTCCTTATTTTCATCCAACCTTCCGCACTGTATGTTGCCTTTGTTTTTTTTTTTAAAAATAATTTAGTTTAATCATGCTGTTAAGTGTTCCTGCTAGTAAATATTTAGGCAAATTTATTGGTTGTGAATGTATAAATTAAAAAAAAAAATTAATATATTTTGAAATTTGTATTGAAATCCAGAAATTCATATATGAAGGTATTTTTCTTGTGTGGTTACTCCAATTTAAAATAAATAAATAAATAAATAAATAAATAAATAAATAAATAAACATCATATATATACTATATGTTGATAATTAAATTTCTCAATATTATTATCTTTTATCACGATATGTTACGTTAATACAATATTGAATTTTACAACTGAATAAAAAACTGTATTTCTGTGATGGAGCATCTGCCTGTCATTGCTGTATTATATTACTACAACACTGATACTATATATGATACTTACTCTTCCTTTGTATCTAGCCAGACTTACACCAAGGCTATAAGCGTTCATTTATACTACAGTTGGAATTTTTATATGTATAAGATCGTCTGAAAAAGGAAACGGTGTAAAATGGCGGCAAAATAAGGAACCCGAGTAGCCAGGCTTTTTATCTCATGAGCTTGGACACTGACGGAAAAAAAAAAAAAAAAACTGCTTCCCATCCAGGCTAATCTCAGAGGAATGCTGGGGAGGTGGCGATAATTGGAAACGTCCGTGATAAAAATATTGTTTTAGTTGAAAATCACTTTAGAAGACTCTACTACTTATTATTTAGTTACTGTATTATTATTAATATTATTATTATTACTATTTAAAGTCCTTGTTGCGTTGTTTAAAATGAAATGCTTCTTGATGGTTCCGTTCGTAGTTTTTTTTTAACACAGCGTCTCATAGTGCCTGTGCACACACATGGTGTGTTTTAAAGGTGTTTTAACTTTAATTCCCCCAGAATTACTGATAATTAGGGCACTAACAGTTTTACTACTCCAGAAAACAGGATAATCGCCTCCACACACACACACACACACACACACACACACACACACACACACACACACACACACACTTACTTCCTCAACACCCAGGGAGCAAACCAGGCTCGTTCAGCTGTAAACCACTAAAGCTCCCTGAAGCTCACCCACCATTTGCTAGCAGAGCAATAGCGACAGGTGTTCAGCACCCAAGCCCTGGACCGTGGCCGAGCCGTTAACATCGCTGACCTGGGGTCAGATTTAGCGCCGGTCTCTCTGTATTCTCAGCTCCCGATGAGATTTAGCATCTGATCCGGGGTCAGTGCGTAATCACACACGGCAGTTTTCTTCATTTCCGCGCAGATTTCCTCCAGGATTACGACAAGCGTTTAGGGGTTGTGTTGCCCTCGATTGCAGGATTGTTATTCGTAATTACTTTGTTGCTCGGCTTTTAGGAGCCAGAATGCAAACGCTTTCAAATTAGCACCTCTGGCACCGACGTTTCCTGTTGTCCTGTTGTTTTTATGTCTTTTGTTACAGAACTGTTTATGTGTCGGGTCGTGATCATTAACTGGCGTGAAGGATTGTTGTGGGAAAACAGCTCCTGATTTATACTAGAAGATTCGTAGCTTGTTGGCACGTGACACCAACAAATAAAGCGTTTGTAGAATTTTGTATAATTCAAAACTAAATCTAGAAATTTCCGAAGGGAAAAAATTCACAACTGATGCATAACTTTATTGTCCTAATGGCACATTAAAACATAATTTACTCATAAATGACATATTAGCTAACCGTTAGCTAGCTTGCAAGCAAACGTCCTACTTATTTTTTTGTGATCTAACAACACAACAAAGTAATTAGCTTAACCTTAGCTAGCTTGCTAGAAGGCTTGCCTAGCTTCTAGCATCAACAAATAAACCTATTGCTGGAAAAGGTACCTTAGCTAAGATAAGTTAGCAAGGCTGATCACGTGACATCACAGCTAGCCTTTATTTTCACTTAGCTTAGCTTAATGTAACCTCTCCAGCAGTAGGCTTGTTTAATCATTTCTATTTATTTGTGTTTAATGGTACAAATAGCTGTTTTTTTGTTAGCATAGAATTAGCAAACACAAAATATGGTTAACTAGCATCCATGCTAAAGGCACGAGGACATTAAGGACATTCTAATGACTTAATTAAAATGTATTTTTAATTAATAATTTGCTTTAAATATCAAAGTGGCCTTGTCTAGATAATAGTACAACATGGAAAATAAAAAAATAACCTTTTGCTAATAGATGTACTGTGCAGCCTGTGCTAATAAGCTAACTCTATTTTCTGAATGCCTCATTGCTATGTTTCGTGGGTGTGGTGATAAATAATAAAGGTGTATAAAAGGTAATTACTCTGAATTTCCGACCTCCTACTAAGAAAAAAACCTGAGAAAACACCCTCTCAACTTCCTCAACCCCCGAGTTCAGCAAGTGACATCGTATCCACGTGGCTGCTTACATCGTCAGGAGTAAACAAAACGACATGTTTCTGCTTTTAAATGAGATCATAATAGTATTTGCTTTAGATCGGTCAACGTACAAGCGCTGGTTCGTTATAATTTATAACACCGACCAAACAGTTTGCTGTTTCGAGAAAGTGAACACATCATGAATGTTAGCTAGCTAGCTTCCTGCTAATGAAGACAAGTTTTCACAGAGGCGTCTGTGTTCTTTTCCACTTTGTACCAAGTTCAACAGTTTTCCCACGCTCTCAGTGCTGCTTACGTATCGCATCGTATCGCATCGTATCGTAACACATCGTATCGTATCGTATCGCATCGCATCGCATCGTATCGCATCGTATCGTATCGTATCGTATCGTATCGCATCGTATCGTATCGTATCACATCGTATCGCATCGTATCGTATCACATTGTATTGCATCGTATCGTATCGTATCGTATCACATCGTATCGCATTGTATCGCATCGCATCGTATCGCATCGTATCGTATCGTATCGTATCGTATCGCATCGTATCGTATCGTATCACATCGTATCGCATCGTATCGTATCACATTGTATTGCATCGTATCGTATCGTATCGTATCACATCGTATCGCATTGTATCGCATCGCATCGTATCGTATCGCATCGTATCGTATCACATCGTATCGTATCACATCGTATCGTATCGCATCGTATCGCATCGTATCGTATCGCATCGTATCGTATTGTATCGTATTGTATCACATCGTATCGCATCGTATCGCATCGTAGTGTATCGTATCACATTGTATCGCATCGTATCGTATCGTATCGTATCGCATCGTATCATATCGTATCGTATCGTGTGATTAGTTCTCAGGTCTTCCCTGTGCTTTCGTTAATGTTTTGGTTTCAGTGTCTCCGCCCCTCACATGTAATTGGTTTATTTTCTATGTCTCTTGTGTTTTGTTATCAGTTAATCTCACTGTGTGTACTGTATACTTCTTCCAACTCCAGTTCTTTGTTATATTCTTTTATTAAAACATTTGTGCATCTGTATCCGCACACTTCCTTGTTCTCAAGTCTTCACATAACGCAAAAATATATCGCAGGATATCAGATTAACTGTGTACATGCACTCAGAAACCTGATTATTAGCCTATAATCCAGTTTCATGAAAAGTCAGAAATCCGTTTGAAGCTTCGACTTCAGCAACTTTTCCACCGGATTTGTTAAAAAAAGAAATCTGTCAGAAAATCAGTATAATTGATGTGTGTTCTCTGTTGTGTGTTAGCATCCGTACCCCTCTGAAGAGCAGAAGAAGCAGCTAGCTCAGGATACGGGTCTCACCATCCTCCAGGTCAACAACTGGTGAGTGTGTTTTTAAGTGTAGAGACACAATGACACACCGCAAAGTCACACAACTGTAAAGTCAATGTAGTTTGTGTGTAATGATGCTGAACGTTTGCGCTAGTGATGCTTTAGTGTGTACAGAGTGATGCTAGAACTGGTTTAATATGATTTTGCTTTCATGTTCTTCGTATAAAAGACTTGGTGGCCGTGATTTAGCTAGCCTCAGCTAGCTCAACATTAGCTATCATTTTTCAGTTGCCTGGCAACAGTAGGTCTTTAACAACTTGCCTATGTCTTCACCTTCCCACGTCGTAATCACAAATTTGCGAGTTCAGTTGGATCTTTTTAGAGTGCAATTAGAATACAACAAATTATTTTTCATTGAAGTTCTGCATTTTCTTAACAAAGAAAGCACCAGATTCTTTATTTTTTGTAGTTCTGCGTTCCCTTGGCAACAACACACCAGATTATTTATTTTTTGTAGGTCTGTGTTCCCTTGGCAACAACGCACCAGATTCTTTTTTTGTTGTAGGTCTGCGTTCCCTTGGCAACAACGCACCAGATTTTTTTTTTGCTGTAGGTCTGCGTTCCCTTGGCAACAACGCACCAGATTCTTTTTTGTTGTAGGTCTGCGTTCCCTTGGCAACAACGCACCAGATTTTTTTTTTGTTGTAGGTATGTGTTCCCTTGGCAACACGCACCAGATTCTTTTTTGTTGTAGTTCTGCGTTCCCGAGGCAACAGTCACAGCTCTGGAATGTTTCCATATCAGTCTACAATGCAAGTTCTACTGGACCGCAGCAGATAATTTTTTCGCTGTAGTTCCACGTTCCCTCGGTGATGGTGACATTATAGAATGCTGACAGATGATTCTAGAATTTTTTTTTTTTCATTGTAGTTCCGCCTCCCCTTGATGTCTTTGTAGAAGGTTGCCAGATAATTATAGAATGCGAGTTGGACTGGGATGTACCAGATTTTTTTTTCATTGTAGTTCTGCGTTCCTTTGGCGACATTCTAGATTGTTCCCAGGTCATTCTACATTCTACAATCTAGAACGTTGCCAGATCTCTCTAGAATGCGCCTCTGCATGGCGACAGTGTGGTCCATTTTCAGAACAGGTGAGGGGGCAGCACGAGGAGTGCAAACAAGCACTTGTCAAATTAAACAGAATTTTCACAGTGAACAGCTGGACTGGTTTATTTAAACACATACACACCCACACACCCACACACCCACCCACACCCAGACACACACACCCACACACACACACACACACACACACACAAAGGCTGACCGCTGCATAACCCCACATTACGGTGAGGCCAGGGGGACGTTTTATGATGGTGCGACCCATGTGTTTTTAGGTTCTGAGGCTCAGCACCCCAAGTGTCCCTAACAACACATATGAATTCATTCCCGACCTGGACTTGAATTAATTAATTGTACAGATTCAGTACCTTTTCAGTACTTTTTTTTTTTCTTAAACGTATCTTAATTATGAACTTCAATCATGATACACATATGATGAACACGTAGCGGTTGTGTTGCGTAGCGTGTCTGGGTGAATAACCTTCATTCGTGTCTCCGCGAGAGCGCCTCAAATAGCTGTAGCATATTTACCACGTGCTTTGTATTTATGGTACATGCTTGCCGTGCGAGTGTGTGGTGTGCGTGTGTATATGATGAGGAGGCAGAGCCTGGCGCTCGTAAAACCCTGCCTCATGGTGTGAAGCGAGGGGTCAGCCAAGGGTCAAACTTTTACCCCTAAAAGAGGGGGCAGGATTTGCAACCGTATGGGGTTTTGTTCTCGGCTCTGATTGGTCACTGGACAGGTGGCGTGTCATAAAGGTGCTGATTTATTGGCAATGGTGCTGATCTGGGGTCAGTTTTAATAATCATATCCTTGCTAATACAATGATATAGACTCTCAGAAGAAAATGGTGCTAAACTCTACCTTTCCTTGTCGTTGAGGTGGTACCCTTAAGTGTACAAGTTTTGTACCTTTCGTATCTTTTACCTAGCAAGGTGCACGTAGTGTGAAGCTTTAAAGCTTGACTCCAAAAGGTAATTATGGTCCATTTATATAACTTAAATCTTGCTAAAGGTACACTATGTCCACATTGCCAGGTACATATTAATGGTACTAAAGATAAAGGAGACAAGGGAAGGTAGAGTTTAGTACCCTTGTTTCCCTTGAGAGACAGTGGAGGGTGATGTCTGATTTAAATCATTTCAAATGGAATCACTTCTCCTACTTGCTTTAATGCTCTGAATCTCATTTAAAGTCAAGGACACCTTTTTTAATATTTTCAAAATGGATTCATTTGTCCTCCATAAATTATTTTAGCTCTTCCCATTCCTGGTGCGTAACCTTCATTAGCTCAGCGCCAGCCATTTGCGCCGCACGACCCCAGCTTTTTTTTCAAGGGAACAGGAAATGGAACCGTGTGCACCGAGGTCAAACAGTGGGGACATAAATCATGTGCGGACCCAGGGCACTGGCACCTTCAGGTCAGAGGTCACGAGGGGGTTTTTAGACTGAGGAAGACCAGAGCTGCACCTCTGCTCAGTGTGTGACGTCATGGGGTCACAGAGTCAAAGGGTGAAAGGTCAAGCACTGTAGGGGAGTAGATACTAAAAGCATTCTGAGATTGTGCCTGTACACTGACATCCCTGACATTAAAGGAGTACTCCACCGCGTTTCCAACCTAATCCCTGTTCAGTGTGTGTGTGTGTGTGTGTGTGTGTGTGTGTGTGTGCTTAACATGGACTAGAGGTTCAACACGTTTCTCATGTTTCTGATTTAAAAAACCCAAAACATTCAAAACAAGTTTAAAAACTGTAACACACTAATAAATAAGTCTTAGCTACTTAGATACTATTTTATATAATAGAATTTATTTATTTATTTAATACTTATTATTTATGCCACGCTTTGACTTTATTTTATGGCCATAAAATTACCGTGATTTGTAAAACAACTTGTCATTGCTGTGACACGTGGTGTTCATGCGGAACCTGGTGTGCGTCCCTGCTAAAAAAGTAGTCCTGTGACAGAAACAGATAGTTATGCAAAACTTTATAAATAATGTACATAATAAATAGTGTTTACTAAATAAGTACATTTATAAATACGGCTGACTCAAGAATTCACAAAAACGTTCTATAAAATATGTATTTTTTTTACTGAGGGACTCCAGTGACTGCCCTTAGGCTTTCATTATGAGTGAGTTTGGAGTTTGGAGGTTTTATGTTCTGTTCTCAGGGAAAACTATGTCCACAGTCGGTCTAACAACAATCTGGGGAAACCTCTTTAAAAAACCAGAACCCGTTCGCCTCCTAGGAGGCTGTGTTGGTGCGTCCATTGTACCATACCTCCACACCTTTCCTATTAGGTTCCCTGTTGTTTTGAATGAATAATTGGATACTAAGCTGCGAATCTAAGAGATTTAACCATCTAAAGAACCATCAAGAAACCATTTTTTTGTCTCAGAATGTACACTACAGATGCTGTAGATAAGATTCGGTTCCTTTAAATCCAAAATATTCTGTGATGAGATGAACTGTGACATAACCAGGTTGCTCTCACTATATTTATCTCTCCAGGTTCATCAATGCCAGGAGGAGGATAGTCCAGCCGATGATCGATCAGTCGAACCGCGCAGGTGAGTCCACGCCAACGCTGTCCTACTCCCGCTAAAGCTACTTGTCTCGTCTGCGCTCTCACACACTTCCACTAAGTGGGTCCAATACAAACCAAAGACGTTAACAGAGTTCCAAGGGTCTTTATTAAGTGACGCAAAACGAATCGCTGAACCGAGTGATATATTTCATCCTTCGAGTCTCTTTTCTCTCTCTCTCTCTCTCTCTCTTGCTCTTTTTCTCCTGACTGTTTGAATCTTGTTTCTGTTGAGCTGTAGTAAAGTTTATGGGCTGTGAGGGGGTGTGCGGGTCGGGCAGGCTCCAGGCCGAGGCGGGGAGGAGGGCCGGGGAAGTTCAAAGGCATTTCTGTGGGTCTGAACTGCTGCCCTCGTGCCAGTTAACCAGACACAGCTCACAAACCCCATACGGACTGTACACTAATGGGCTTCGGAGGGAGGGGAGCGGGGAGCGGGAATGCGCGACTGCAACGCTATAGCAGTATGTATTTGATTTTAGAAGGGTTCTGACGGGAGTGTATGTCGTTGCAGTAGGTCATGGTGGGCCGTACACTCCTGACAGTCAGCCAATGGGAGGCTACATGTTGGACGGACAGGCTCACATGGCTGCCAGGGCCCCAGGTGACATTTTCAGTGCACGTTATTGTACTGTTCGCACATTTAAAGGGGCAGTGTGTAATGTTTAACAGTGTTTCTAAAAGTGCCCTCTAAGAATTATATGCTTTCAACCTTAGACTGTGATTTACGGAAATGTAGAAATGAACTCTGCCTCCAGCTGAAACAAAGCTGCTCAGCTTTCCACTTGTACTTGAACGGCAGCACACATTGCAATTATAGCTTCATAGTTATTATTGCAGTTAGAATTCACCTTATTCGCTTCCTTAGTAACAGAGTCAACTTCCTTAGTTACAGGATCAGCTTCCTTAGCTGCAGCATTAACTTACTTAGTTACAGGATCAGCTGCTCAGCTCTGTTCCTTTTCCTTACAAGGCAACACACAGATTCAGCAGGGGCTTGGCAGTGTTTTTACTGCAGCTGTAAT
>JAKKZN010000026.1:12707516-12728200 GCA_033441825.1 Pangasius elongatus | reverse complement strand
CGTGGATTTTGTGGCGGGAAACGTTAACGTTCTTGTCAGTGATGCTCACACGTGTTATTGATATGTCAGTTGAAAATTCCTTTAATGTCAGAATGTTTTTTTTTTAATCTGACGTGTAATGCGATAGAAGATGAAAAGGTGTGCGACGTGGTTGTTGGGTTAGCCTAAAAATGACCTGAGTTTGATTGAGTATAATAAAGGAAGATGTTGGTAGGCAGACGTGTGTGTCCTTAATAACAAAACGCTTCCTGAAGCCTTTGCTAAAGTGGCTTTTCAGTATGCATGTTAACAGCTTTACTCTCTCCTTTAAAACCCATCATTAATGTCACCAAGGCCTTTTAAAGACATTTCTCCTCCTATAAATTCTTCAGTGAAAGACACCTGGTGCTGTTTTGCGGGCTGATAAAATCTCGTTCTGTCCGCACTGGCTGTCGTAACCACCATTTGATGTTTCTCTTTTCACACAGAGACGTTCAAAAGGCCCCCTCATTTTATCCATTTTTCCTCCCATTCTTCCACCTTTCTTGCTCTTTCTTGTGTACACGGCCGCGCACTCGCTCACTCTCACTCTCTTTTGTGCCTGTCTGAGAAGCTGTACACAAAATGGCTCCTCTTCTCCTCAGACTTCAGGAGTTGATTGCTCTTTTGAGTTCAGAGGCTGACAAAAGGACTAAAGGACTAGTAGTCTTGCTTAAAAGAAAACTCCAGGATTTTCCACCCAACCTACAATAAGGGTGAGAAAGTATTGAGGGAAAAAGTCTTCTCTGTTTCTTATGAGGTTTTATCAGCTTTCCAACACCGGAGAAGTAGGTCCGGAAAAGTTACTTGCGCTTTACTTAATAGTTTGTGGTATCCTTGCACCACCAGGAAACTGGACAGGTAAAAATCAAAAAAATCAAAAAAATCATCTTATCTTCAACTGTCCAGTTTCACCTGGAGGTTAGACGTGTATTCTGAAATGCTTTTCTGCTCACCGCGGTTGTAAAGAGTGGTTATTGGAGTTCCTGTCAGCTCAGGCAAGTCTGGCTGTCCCCCCGTCCTTTATCATTAACAGGCAGTTTCCGCACGCAGAATTTCCACTTTTTTGAGTTTTTTTTTGGGTTTTTTTTTGGCAGTTTTTGAAATACTCAAACCAGGTGAATGTATCTTTGGTACCATGATGAAACCTGCGCCCATATGGTTCTGCCTCTTACTATTATATATATTGTATTCTTTGCTGTCTAAATATCTATATATATCTGAACGTATGAATATATCTAACATATTCCACATCGATACCTCCCTGTATTAGTGCGTGTGCGTGTATGTGTGTGTAAGTTGCTGGTTCTGATTTAAAACAGGTGACATTTTTTTTTTTTTTTTGGCGCTTACGTTATTAATTTATGCCTTTGTCCAGTAGCAGCGAAACGAGCTCCAGCACGAGCTCCAGCCCGAAACACACCTTCATCCAAACCCTCAGGACCCAAACGACCCCGGGCTAGACTGCCTTCGTTATCAGGAGAGGAAGAAGAGGAGAAAGGGGTTGCAGAGGACGAGGAGGAAGGATGCAGCAAGGCCCCCAGAAGGAGAGCGAGGAGGCTGAAAAGTGACACGGAGGAGAGCCAGGTACGCTCGGAACCTGGAACACTGGATTTATGGATATCATGAAAGACTTGCGTGCTGGACTTGCCGAAACGGGGAACAGTGTTCTAATCATCTGCAGATGCAGCTGGCTTGCACTAGAGGATATAAAGATCTAGCAACAAATGTGTCGAGTTTTATTTTTTTATATAAAAATATAAAACACATTTTATATTTTTAGATAAAGATATCAGATACAATGTGTTTGTCGTGGCTGAATATGCTGCATTAGTGAACTGGTGTGTGAGACCTCATGATTTTTAGGTCATCGTCACTGATGGTGAGCCTCAGCACCTTCATGGTGCCACGTGTTTATGGGGTGATCCTTTAGGGCATAAGGTGATAAAATCATTTACTCTTCAACAGGACCAGGCTCCGGTGTCAAAGTCCAGCCAAGAGAGGCCACCGGAGGACGAAGACGCCAACGCAGCCAATGCAGTGCAGAAAACGGACGAAGAGGACAAGGAAAAAGAAAGTAAGAGAGCTGAGGGCAGTCAGAGGTCCAAAGCTGGAGGCTCAACCTTAAGGCCGGAAAGCTCCGGAAACTCACAACCAACCGTGCAGCAGAAAGCTAAAGTTCAGCGCAGGACGCCATGTCCCTATGGCACATCCTGTTACAGGTACTAATCCAAACCAAAAAATTTTTTTTCAGAAATGCAGAAACAAAAATTCCATATCCAAGCAAGATCTGGAGTGATGATCATTAAATTTAAAGTCCTCGCTTTGTTTTATGAAATATTGCTTATTTCCTCCAGCTTTAAGATAAGACCATTTTATACCTTTCTTTCCCTTTTTCGGTTAAAACTGGAGAAATCGTTGCATATAAACTTTTACCAAGGGGAAAGTGGTTCCACTGTTTTTGCGTATATATCAAAAGGACATTGTGCCTGTTGCACTCTTTTATGTCTCGGATTTATTTTTTTCTGGCTGGCTGCTGAGAGCCGAGAGCGCTTCGTAGTTTCTAGTCCAGTCCCTGGTGAATGCCACATGGCATATAACATCTTTTATCCATTAAGTAATTCTTCAGATCTTCAGGCTTGAAAGAGAACACGATGTATCACTTTACGATGACGAATCTCCCCAAACGTCTCTCGTTAAAGCAAACCTTTTCACTCTTTCACTGTACCGCACTGGGCCCGGTGTCCCAAACCATCTTAAACTCTTCCCACAGATCATCCTAACTAGCAGAGAGAGAGAGAGAGAGTGTTCAGTGTGATGCTCGCTCGACCATTTAACAGAGCTCTTTAACAGCCCTGATAGGCTTCGACAGATCATCAGTGAGAAACAACCTTCACAGCTTGTATTTCACGACAAAACAGCGTTCATCAGTTACTTCAGAGGTTGAAATTTCCCTCACAAGTTGTGAGGCAATGTTGACATTCCCCTATATGGTGTGAAGGCTAATTTTTTTGATGCTAAGTACTAAGTAATTTCAATAAAATGACTAATCAAGTCTTTTTTTTTTGCAAATTTCCACCACATCTGAGGTAAATGTTGATCTTTTTGACAGTTTTGTCTTATTTACAGTGTCACTCTGCCTTTTATGTTGTTTGTACAAAAGTTTTAACAGGTACATGCTAGCTCACTTGGTGCTTATCTAGCGTACGTGTGTTTCCTGTGTTACCCTGGTTTCCCAGTTACTTAGCAACAGTGTCACGACTTTAACCACTTGAACAGCGTATCATGTCTTCGCATTGCCATGTCAAAAAAAATCCACATCCCCCCCATTAAGAACTGTGTTTATGATCTTTCTCCAGGAAAAACCCGATCCACTTTCAGGAGTGCAGTCACCCCGGAGACGACGACTACGAAGAAGAGCGAAACGACGAGGATGAGGAAGATGACGATCGGCCGGAGTGTCCGTACGGCACTGACTGCTACAGGTGGCTTCGGTTAATGTGATATTCTGCCCAGATCTCATTAAGACCTTAATGTATTACTAGCAGATTAGCATTTTTAATGAACAGCTTTTCTTCTTGCACCAAATGTACCTGATTAAGAACCTTTTCACTACAATCACTTCCTCCTTTAAATTTTGGGCCACGCCCCCTAACCATGCGCTGAGGAAGAAAAGTTTCCCCCAATGGTGAACTTTGCACATTATTAATCATGGATAATGTAATGAAAACAAAAATATATGAATAAAATTTGGACCACTAGACACTCTTTAGCTCTCAACCCTCTCAGCCTGTCTACATAGGAGAAGGGGCGGAGCCACCAGAGAGCACTATTGGTGAAAAAAATACATTTTCGGTTAAATTTGGACTTTGCGGATGCTGTTCTGGTGTGGGGTGATGAGGTGGTGTATGGCGCAGTCATTTGTAATTTCCATGTAGTGCTACTGTTCAGTAGTGATGGCGAGCCGAAGCTTTCCAGCCAGCTGTGTTGAGAAACGGTTCGTTTCAAGTGTTTCAAGTGTTCAGCACACAAAAACAACACAGGCATGTGTACTGTGAAAAAAAAGTTTTGTAGCCAAGAGTCCAAGAAAGACTTTTCGGCTTGTTAGCGCTGATATTCTTCCTTGCATATTTTTCCAGATGTAACTTTTTTGTTTTTATTATACGCTTGTGTTTTTTTCCACCAGGAAGAATCCACTACACAAAAAAGAGTACAAGCACACCAAACCTCCAGGTTTGTATTTTCCCCTTTAAATCTCAAAGTAATTCTTGTTGAAATATGATGTGTTGTGACAAACACCAGACTCGGTGCTAAATTTTAAATACCCTCGTTTAATACGAATGTGATATGCGGCCAGCTTGGACCAAATACCGTCATGTGCTAGGACGCTTGCCAAATGCGCAACAATACCAAACTAAACTGCCCGAAACGAAGAGGATAGGGGAAAAAGAAGGGCCGCCATGACACAGCACTTCTTATCGTGCTCTTTTTGTGACTCTCCCGCTGTATGTCCACTTGAGACGTGCTGAATAAAAGGATATCGAGCTTTCATTGATCAGGCGGCTTTTACAAGCGAGGATCTGAGCAGCCACTCAGGAGGGGGTTGTAATTACTCGCCTCTGTTATTCACACCCACCTAGTTTACGCTCTTGTCTTTGAAATGCACATGTACGCGCCGGGACAAAATGGACTCACTTCAGATACTCAGTACTGAATTTTCTGAACACAGGCCAAGACTCAGAGTGCAGTACATGCTGTTGCTGAATTCACAAACTTCTTGTCTTGGCGGAAATTCTGCCTTAAAGAACAGAAAAAAATCAGGGTTCATGTCACATTACCATCAATCCCGTGCAAGGTTTTTTTGATTAAAGGGGCAATCTGTATTTTTTTTACTGACAAAACACTGACAAGTCATCATCTTCATTCATTTCCCCTCTTGCGAATCTGTGTGGCTGAGAGACTTTATACCGGCTTAGAGAGAGAAGCTCATTTCAGGGCCGGAAAACTGTAGCTTAAAATAAAGAAACTGTCCACGGATCATGTCAAATCATCAACAATATAATCCAGCGAAGTCTATAATACAGAAATATCTGATCAGTGCTGGTCGGGAAACACTTCGCAACATTACTGATTGCCGCTTTAAGATGTACCTTCTAGAAAAAGGAATGCTTTGTCCAAAAATATTATCATGAACGAATGCCGTGTTGTGCCATAATGATCATTGTTCTTAACTGGCTTTCATTTATCGTCATCTCTGTGTGTGTGTGTGTGTGTGTGTGTGCACAGGCAAAGTTTCTGGTGAAAAAAAACTGAATTTACACGCATCTCACACACAAATATTATAAGCTACGAATCTGCTGACTTAGCTTCATAAACTTTAAACTGGCTTTTTTTTTTTCCAAATAGCAGATGGTTCGGCATTCTTATGTTCAAACACAAGACAAAAGAAACTTATTTACGATTCTTCACTGGCGTCTTTTTCACCATTCTTCAGATCGCAGCACGATAAATAAAGATAAACACGGAATAAAGAAAACCGTTCGGTGAGACGTGGCAGTTAGCATGATGCTAACCACCACATGCACGTCTTTGCTCTTTAATGCGAGTCAGGCTGTGTTTACGCTAAGCATTCTTCCGTTAAAAGTGCAATGTTTTCAAAATGTTTCAGCGGAGAGTCAAACACACGTCTCGCTTATCTCGCCAGTCACGCTAACGAACAGCCCAGATGTGGAAAAGTGCTTTCTGTCGAAGCATTCGAATTCACTTACACCACAAGATCGACTGTATTGCTTACTATTTCTTACATCTACCTAAGAAAAGGAAGAAATCCTGATATATTTGAGTCAGCTGTCAATGTAAACCATTCACGAGCGACACATCACTGGTTTGCACTCAAACGCCTTTGTGTATTCACTAAAGATTAAAGTATTGGCACGCTCAGCTGTGTTTGGGAGTGTGGACGGCCATTAAGTGAAAGTTTATGATATTTGTGATTTTAACATCAAATAAGAAACGCCTGGTTTTATTCCCGTGAGAATTTGGAGTAGTATTTCATTACTCATGCCTATTAGAAACTCCTCCTCCTTTTACAGGTGAAGTTATGCGATGGGAAAACGATACACAGGATACGGATATTCCTGAGATCGCATCTGTCTCTGAGCCATGGCCAATCTCTGTTCTCTGGTCTAATATGGCAGTTTAACTTTCATTAATATTCTCTTAAATTTCCGCCGCTCTCCAGAAAAGAAGACCGCACCAGTTAACGACGACGATGAAGATGAAGACCAATATGAGAACAGCTTCATTAATGACGACAGTGAGGAAGAGGATGTGGATGAGGATTCTGACTACGTTCCCGAGTCAGAGGACAGCGGGAAAGAGGACATTAAACGGCTGCAGAAGGAGGCCAAAGCCTTTCTCCAGAGGAAGAAATGAGCCCACTCGTGTTCTTGGGGCTCTAATCGAGCAGGTCTGAAGATACTGATTATCTGAGTAGGGGTGGAGGTGTGGTGTCGTAGATCTGCAGGAACAGGAAGGTCGTATGTAACGTCAGCATCGCAACAGTCGGATGTATTTTCCAAAGCGCTTCCAGATTTCCAGCAACACTGAGCACTACACAGCCTGAGAAAACACGACCGGTTTTCCAGAGGTCTCTCAGGATGGACGTTCGGGTTTCGGGTCAGTCTGTGCCACATCTGGCCTCTGCAACGACTCAAACACAGGGATAGATTTATTTTTTTTTTTAAATATTGAATGTTTACACCAGTCTGTCGTGAAGATGTTATTCAAATTTGAAGAAATTTGTTGCGTTAAAGTTCACAGTTTCAGAGCAAGCTGTGTAACACACTTCGATTTAGAGCTACGTTTGCATTATGTTTCTAGCAGTACCTGTTGTAAAAACTTTTTTAAAACGAATGTGTTCTTTTAGTAAACTTTCATTTCAAGAATGTTCACGGTGTACCTGTGTGTTATTTAATCAGCTTAATCAGGGACAATTTATTGAAAAACCTTTTGCACCTTTTAGAGCTATTTTGCTACATTTACATGTGGGGTATTTTTAATATATGAATATAAACGACAATACTATACTGCAATACTACTATCAGTATAAATGACAAATTACTGCAGAAATGTAACAAATGTATTTTGAACAACCTAGCAAGCAGAGAGAGGAAAAAAATCTGAATTTTTTCACCCTCATTTTCCACGGGTTCACAAAGTGAAACCTCGGAATTTCTGATCTCCAAAGAAAACAGCCCTTGGAATTCCCAATCAGTCTCCTCAACCCCTGAGTTCAGCAAGTGACATCAAATCAACATGGCCGCTCACAGCATGACCAGTAAACAAGCTAGTACTTCTTAGCTTTAAATGATTTATACTGTATATACAAGTGTTAGCTTTAAGTCAATCGACATACAGACATATTCGCTTGTTCAATCTATAACACTTGTGGAGGTAAATATACATCACTCATTACAGTTGTGAGCTAGTTAGCTTGTTGCTAACAAAAGAAGATCATGGAGGTGAAAATTTTTTTCCCCCCACATTGTAAGTTGAAAATGATGTAATTCCGAGCTCCGACTTCCCGCTTCTGAGGAAAGTCGAACGCAGCAAAAGTCGCATGAAGCCAAAGTAACCGCTACCAGAAGCAAATGTGCGTTTTTCTCGCGTCTCGTGTCCTTTCCCCTTCAGTGAATTTCCTTCAGCCATTTTCTGCCAGGTAAGTTTCATTCGTGTTTGCTTTGACGACTGTTTCTTCTGAGAATGCAGAACGGTGTAAACGCTATGGCTAAGCTGTAGATATTCGCATCCTTTCATCCTTCCATTTCATTTCATGAAATAGTTCTACAAAAATACATCGTAAATATTTATTCACTGAATTCAAGAACTGCCCTTTGACTCCCATTAAACACCTTTTAGATTCCTTTTAAAACACTGTTTTTTCATACATTTTTACTCTGTGTTCATTTAGTGAATTTGTATTTAAAAAAACACACATTTATTGAGTTATAATCGAAAAATATCGTATCTTTTAGAGGTGCGTGAGATCAGTAGTGCCACTTCAACTCCAAGGTCCAATATTAGCTTTCTGCTTCGGTGAATGATGGCTAATGCTAACTCTAAGTATCTTTGAAATCTCACACTGGGGTTCTTGACTAAATCGTAGATGGTCAGTTAGTTAATTAGCAAGCTGGATGCTAACTAGCAAGTGAAGCTGCTCTGACTTTGCTAACACACAGGAGAAAATATAACTCGTCAGTGGAACAGTATAACTAAACACTAAAGAGACTGTTTACTTAATGACAAATCAGGATTTAGTGCAGACCATAAGTGTGTTTTCTGAAGGATATACGTACCTAGCATTAGTGTTTTGCGTTAGCTATAATCAAACTGAAGTGCTACTACTCGTCATATCCTTACACAGTTAGCTACTTGATACTATTTTGTTTGTAGAATTTTATACATTATTTTGATATATTTACCTTTGGGGTATTTTATATTACGTATCATGCCTGTTACTGAGTACAGCTAATTAGCTACTAGTCTGCTTTATCATATATATTTTTCCTAAAAAAAGAGCTAAAACAAGCAGTCATCACTGTTTCTCACTTAGTGTCTCACTTAATGTTTTACTAACTTTGTACTCTTGGATGTTGTAAATCTCTCACTCTCAGGCTGGAAATCAGACCTAATGAGGTGCTAATGCTTTGTTCTTTGAGAGAATTAGGAATCAGTGTAATGCAGGACTTGAATAAAAACACCCACCTGCAGCGCAGAGAGAATTACGGTGCTTTTGTAAGACATAAAGGCTTGGATGCAGAAACAATGACTGCATCAGAAGACACACAACCTCCTAATTTCCATCATTAGCTTCCATTGTTTGTTCCTGAGAGCAGCGCATTAGTGAAATGAGGCGGTGATTTACAGCACTGGAATGGTTCACGCAAGGCAAGTCTCATAAACAGGATCTCTCAGTTAGCCAGATAAGCATACAACATTTAACGATATATATGTTCTTAAAATAATGAACAGGTGTATTAGCAGGCTTCATACAACTGCTTAAATGTCTTAAAAAACTGTCGACTGATTAGCATTCTGGCATTCAGTAAAAAAAATAAATGATAGCAATTACATTTTAACCATTTTTTTAACTGGTTAATTCGGTCCTAGCACAGGATGCAAAGCATATTAGCATCAATTATTAACAGCTTGCCAACATTACTTCACTGTTGCCAATAATGCTGCTAACATACCATTAATTGGCTACGTAGGCGAAATAATAAAGTAGCATAAAATTCTCAGTCTAAAGGCTGGTAGAAGTAGACTGTCATTAGGTGTTGTACATTATGTCTATTTTGGAAGTACTTTTGGTATAAAAACAACAGTAAATTATATTAAAGAACATTGTGTATTTATTTATTTCAGGAAACGTACCTTATGCGTATGGCCATGTTTTATACACTTGCATTTGTTCTTCACTGGAAACTCACTTCATTAAATATTTAAACACGGATATTCCATATATGAAAAATGAATATGAACCTTCCTGAAGCAAAAGATTTTTTTTCCAGAGAGCCACAAAAATACAAACAAATAAATGAACAAATACTCGTTCTTCATTGTTTCTCATGAGAGAGCAGGAAGAGCTAGAACCACGAGAAAAGAGAGAGAAACAGAGAATGCAGGCTGATAGTTAATAATCGCTTCTTGCTGAACAAATAAAGAGACATCACTAATAATTAACATCTACAATCACTAAAAAAGGACTCGGGGATGGAATTGAATAGAAAAGAAGGTATAAAACATGCTTGTTAGTTTTTATCCACTAGCCTTGCTTTGGGAAAATGCACTGTGGCATTTAGTTGGTTGTGCAGGGGGTAAAGCAAAGTCATATGACCCCGATATCAAATTTAGTTCATTATAGTTAAAAAAGAAAAAAATACATTGGAGATGAGTGATTTCTGAGGTATGTCTGAGGTTGCATTTGTGCAGCGAGTGAAGATGATCTCAGCTCCTTCTGGAAAATCTTTCAAAAGTTCTCCAGGCAGATCATGGATTCTGGACTACGCTTACTTCCATTGTTGGTGCGACTTGTAGATCATCTTTTCCCAAGCACAATTTCATCCCAAATATTGTTCTCTAGCCTTCATCAGTGTTCTGTATTGGTTTAATTTTCATTCTTAATTTTTACTGTTGGTCTGATGGTGGTCCTGTTCCATTGATGGACAGAGTGGAGAAGAACGGATACACTGGAATTGCTTATGGATTCTTCGGCTTTTCCCTTTGTAGAGACCCTTAAAGTTTTAATAGAGAGACCAACACCAGAGTCCTCCACTATTAGAAACCCCTTAAGATGCTAAGAAGTCTTGAGGAGCAGCTCAAGTTCAGTCTAAAGCATTCTTCAGTCACCTCCAACAAAGTTTTCCTCTATTAGAGATACTTCCACCTAGAATTTCTTTAGTAAGGAAAGAACCTTTAACTATCAAAACAAAATCCACGAGAAACCTTTTTTTTTTAGCATGTAGAGCCTGTAATATGCAGATTTAATTGCTTATTTCTGTTTATTTCCATTTATCCCAAGATGAAGGAATCTGATCTCCGAGTAACCTTTTGTGAATTTTCTCTTGTTAATATTAAAGACTTTACTAAATAGGGTCACACCAGGAACTCTGTCCTCCTCCTCCTCCTCCTTTAGATCCTTCATCTCTTCATTTTATTCTTGTACATTCCACTTCCTCTGTCACTTTGAGTGAAGAAGTCCTCATATCGCCCTCGGCCACCATCTTCACACCAGCAATGGCAGCGTTCCTCGACACCACATGCCACTGCGGACATCTTGCCTTCTTGAGACACTTAGCAGCGTTGTTTCTCACACTCACGAAGCACAGTGTGTTGATGACCCCGTTGCTCATGGCGATGCATTCGATGATGTAGAACGCGACCAGTGAATTGCGCTCTCGTGTGATCACTGACGGGTAGAAATCCCGCAGAAGCGCAAAGCCGTAATATGGCGCCCAGCAAAGCATGTAAGCCACAAGGACAGCAATCAGAGCAACGACAGTGCGTCGCCTCCGCCGCAAACGCCGCTCGAGCTGCTCAGTTGGAAACCCTGGAAGGTTCTTGAACCAGAGCTCGCGTGAGATCCGAGCATAGCACAATGCCATGACTGCCACGGGTCCTACAAACTCCACAACCAGAATGAACACAAAATAAGAGCGGTAGAGAAGCTGCTGGTCTGCTGACCAGATCTGGGCGCAGAAGATCTTGCTGCTATGTGCGACAGCGCCTTGAGGGTACTCATGCTCCGTGGCGAAGTAGGCCGAGGGAACGGAGATGAGGATTGGGAAGATCCAGACTCCGAGTATGAGCCAGTAGGCGGTCTGGTACTTCATTCTTGGCTTCAGAGGATGCACGATGGCCATGTATCTAGGAAACACACAGAAGGTGAGTGAGATCATCTTATCTACTGCGATGCTGTTATTGTGTTTGGACCAACATGAAATCTGTGCGTTCTTTTAGAATTCCTTATTACAGCAGATGGACCATCTCATCTGCAAAGGCTTTTATGAGAACAGGCATTAATATTCACACTGAGACAGAGAGGCACAACGAAAATATTAAACACAATGTTGCACTTCTGGTATTTATCAGGTAAATCTGTTGCATCATAGAAGCACTATTGAGAAGATATTATTTAGTTGGTGGATCCATCCTAAGCACCACAGTGACCATGACATGAGGTGTGTGTGTGTGTGTGTGTGTGTGTGTGTGTGTGTGTGTGTGTGTGTGTGGGGGGGGTGCTGGTATGAGTGTATCAGATGCAGTAACAATGGTGTGTCTATATCAGGGTTGGTTTCTGCCTTGAGAGTTTTTGGTTTGTTGGAGTGTTCCTCATCCCAGCAGTGACACTGAGGTGTTCTGCAGCACCAGATACACTCGTACCGGCGCCAAACACCTGTCAGTGTCACTACTGTGCTCAGAACAAACTACTACACAAATAATATCGGCTCAAAGGCCATCCAGTTTGCTCCTCTGAACACGCTGTCCTTTATACTCGACGTGGCCAAAGTGTCAACATTCCTCTTCTCTCCACTGCTAAACTTTCAACCCATTTCATCCCTAGGAATTTCAGGAATATGAAAATAATGGGGGAAAAAATCTCCTTTTTGCATATTTGCAGATGTTCAGTGGTTAGGATGTTGGGCTCCTGATTGGAAGGTCATGAGTTCGATCCCCAGCACCGCCAAGCTGCCACTGCTGGGCCCTTGAGCAAGGCCCTTAACCNATATTCAGAAAATCTGCTTTATACAGCAATTATACAATTCCTTAAATCTGACCACACTTGGCTGTGCTGTCTTTCCATGGATTTTTCAGGATGGAAGAAATGGGTATCGTTTTCCCTTTAATCCACTTTTAAGATTAGGTAGCGGGTCATGAGACACAGAGAGCCACCACACATGAATGCACATTGGGCAGATCTGTAATTAAGCACAAGTTTGAATAGTCATATGGGGAAGAAATTCTTGCTTTAAGTCAACATCTTGCCATAATTCTGTAATGGCTCTTATTTCTCTTCTTACATATCCAAGGATCTTTATCCATAACAGGCATCAAGCCTGAGGCAGACACAGTCGACACAGACTTATTCATAATCATTATCCAAACCAGGCTTGCAAAGATCAAGGACAAAACAAAAAAACAAGAACATGGAATACGTGTAACACAAACTACTGTGGACAAGAGCACAGCTTACAAGTACACCAGGAAACATAAAGCAATGTCTACACATCCTTCTTACTAGAACATCATCCATTTTAAGAATCATCTCAAATGCTAAAATTCAGAATCAGTTAAAACACGGAGAAATGTTTTTTTTCTTCTGCATGTAAAACTCACCTCCTCTTTCCTGATTCTTCTCTGGAATGTTAATAATCAAGAGCAACAAGTGTGAGCAGTGATCATGGATGTGTGGCCAAGGCAGAACCAGAGCAATCGTGAGACCATCAGGACCCAAACCGGACGTGTTTATAACCGTCATGTCTCAGGAAACACGTGTGATGGACAGGAGTAGCATGAAAAACACATCCTGTCCTCAATTTCATTCCTAAAATCTGAGTGAACTTTCAAGAGCTTTNCCTGGCTATGCTTCACGCACCACACTTTAAGAACCATGGACCTAAATGGTGTAAAATCATCTTTGTCGTTTGCACATATATTTCTGAAATACTGAAATCCTGTTATATTTCCAAAATGCTGAAAACGCTTATGACGTTTATTCATTTGGCAGACACTGTTATCCAAACTGACTGAGGGCCGAGCAGTTCAGGGTTAAGCGCCTTGCTTGTTTTAACTCACAACAACCAGATCCCAAGGACAGAAGCTAAACCTGTTGCTAGAGAATGAGTCACATGTATGTGTTCATTTCTGAATTAAACTTAAAAATGAAGTTTTTCCTTAAAATTAAATGATTTAATTTAGAAATTAGGAGAAGCATTGAGGAGCTGTGCCTATTTAGGAAGTTTAAGACAAGTCTCCTGGATGAATCTCCATCATGAAGCTTTAGTTGAGTAAATGCTTAACATTTACAAAGCTTCGTCTGTGAGGAATTCAAAATATAAAATATCTTTGATTTGTTTAAAACTCTTCCTGGTCATTGCAAATCATTATTACTGTAACACATGTCATAGTCTGAGTCAGGCGTGTCCCGTGTTTTCCACAGAAGCTCAGTGTGGAGCAGGAGCCACACCTGATTCCACCTGTTTAATCAGATGAGCTTGGCTTTCAATAGACTCAGGTATGGCTTCTGTTTGGTTGGAATGAAAACCTACACTGACAAGTGAGAGTTGAAAATAGGAAGTACAAGGGACACAGGAAAACAAGGGACGGGACTTAACAATACACAAATGTAATGATTCAAACTTTGCAACAAGGGAAAAACAAGAGACCATAAACAGAGAATGTAATCAAAGGCTTAACACAGGACAGGTGAACACATTAGGGTAGTCCACCAATGACAGGACTGGGGCAGAGACAAGGCTATAACAGAAACAAAATGACATGAAATCAGCTCTGAGAGTTTGTGACATTTGTGACAATCATGCTAAAATAGTACAAAATGAAGAGCAGGTATGTCCAAACCTTGGAGTGGTTCGGTACCTGCTGGTGTCCAAGGAAACCGAACACTCACCTGTCCACTGCGATGGCCAGCAGGGCGTTGGTGGACACATAGAGAGACACTGTCCTCAGGTAGTTGACTGAAATGCACAGGAAAATCCCATGGTCCCAGGAGAGCTGCTTAATGACATAGTAATCCACCAGGAACGGGCAGCACACGACTGCCACCAGGAAGTCCGACACCGCTAAGTTTGCGATGAGCAGGTTGGTGATATTGCGCAGCTTTTTGTAACGCACTAACGTGATGATGAAGAGGCAGTTCCCAATGCCACAGACAAGTATGATGCAGACCAGAACGATGGCGATGATAATGGTAGAGATGAAAAAGGCTCTCCCCTGAGTGGTGTCCGGAATCTGGTCCACGGGAATGTCGTAATCCAGTGTAATGTCATAGCTCGCCATGAGAGTGTCCTGAGGGTTCTGAGATGGCTGGCCTTGAGTCCATGTTACTGCCAACAGAGTGCAGTTTCTTTCACCCATCGTTCTCCCGTAGTGTGCTTCGTGGATCAGAGTACATTAGCTGCTTCACGCTCTCCTTTCTCTTTGTTCTCTAGACGTGCATTACTCTCTGAAAAAGGAAGAAAGAAAATCATTTCTCACAGTCTGTACGGTTCACTACACACTCCTACCCTCTTAACCTAATATATATATATTAGATTTCTAATGTGAGCTTGGAGCTAGATTTGTTTGTGTAGAATCAGAAATACTTATTTGTTTATTAACCACTAACTTTTAAGTAAGATGCATTTTTGTGGCTTTTGACCTTAAATAGTTTACAATGCAATTCTTAGTTTAAGTTAAATGACAAATTATGGTTTGAATTTTAAAGTTATACTCAATTTATTTTTCATTCCTGGGAGTTTTTTTTTTTTTTTTAATGTCCTCTTGTCACATTGTCGAGTCGGGTCATTAGATCAGATTTTCAATTTTTAATACGTTTTAGAACATAAACGAACTTTATTATTTTTAATACAATATTTTTCATATCCAAGTTAAATCACAGTTTAATAGAAATGTATTTAGTGTTCAGCATTCAGTCACTAATATAGTATTAAACATCATTAGGACTTTTTTTTTTTTTGCTTAAAATAAACCAATATGCAGCAAGATCATTATCAAAGAGATAATTTTTTTTTTTTTAAGTTCTATATTTAAATTAATAATGAGCAACTTTAAAAGCCATGGATGAAGAAAGATTTTAACATTCTTTAACAATCTGATGCTTGTTTTTTTTTCAGTTTTTAGATGGTGTGAGGTTTTTATACACTCAATGAATGAAGTCAATGTTATTGTTATTATTATTATTATTATTATTATTATTATTATTATTATTATTATTATTATATGGATGTATTCTTTAGCATATTGTTTACCTCCTGAGGAGAAGAAAAACTTAATCACATCATCATATTTTTTTTGTAAATGAATTAATCCATTATGGAGAAGCAGCAGTCTGTATGCAAATAAATGCAAATACCGGACTCATTTGCATAATGAATATTCATCAGTGGCGCTCGAGTAATTCATTCATTGTTTAATTATTCAGGTTATTGTAGATAAAATGTTACCAGTAAGTAACTGTCTCGATTGTTATAGTTATACACTGATTATGTTAGGAAAATTGTTTTTATTTTTATTTTTATTTTTTATTTAAATACTTTTTAATTAGCGGCATATGAGACTAATGTTGGAAGATTTAAGCTTTAATGACATTTTCAGAGATTTTAACGCAGTCACACACACACACACACACACACACACACACACACACAGTTATTTAAAGCGTTTAAAGAAATTACTTCACAACGCAGACAAAGAAAACAGAACATCTCAGTCTCTTATGAAAACGGACAAAAACTTTGGCAACATCTGTCATTCCAGCTGTTAGGAATAATTTCATTTGTTCACAAAACGCGATCTTGTGCTCGGATCCAACAAAACAACCAACAATTAAAAACGAGCTTATTCGGCAAAAATCACGAGAAGGAAAACAAATACACATTACGCGTGAAACATGTCGTTTGTTCACAGAATGAAACATTTCTATCCTTCATCTTACCGCTGCTGCGATCCGATGTTCCTCCTGCTTCTCGTTTCCCCCCGGAACAGCATCAGCACTTCATCTCCACTACAGCTGTGTTTCCCTCTGATGATGATGTGATGATGAAGAGCTGCTAGTGAAGATCTACACACACACACACACACACACGCACACACACATACACACACACACACACACACACACGGGTAGCGCTCACTACGCACGCGACATTTATGAACTGATTTCTAACCCTGTACAAGCATCAAAGTGAATAGACATAGATAGATAGATAGATAGATAGATAGATAGATAGATAGATAGATAGATGAGACTAATTAATGATAGATAGATAGATAGATAGATAGATAGATAGATAGATGAGACTATTTCCTGATACATAGAGAGACAGATAGACTGATGCATAGTCAGACATAGATAGATAGATAGATAGATAGATAGATAGATAGATAGATAGATAGANTACAGAGTGGATGGATGGATAGATGGATGGATGGATGTAGGTGTGTGAGGGTAACCTGAGCTCCACCTCAGCAGCACACACAGGAGCAGATGTACAGAGTGGATGGATGGATAGATGGATGGATGGATGTAGGTGTGTGAGGGTAACCTGAGCTCCACCTCAGCAGCACTCACAGGAGCAGATGTACAGAGTGGATAGATGGATGGATAGATGGATGGATGGATGGATGGATGTAGGTGTGTGAGGGTAACCTGAGCTCCACCTCAGCAGCACACACAGGAGCAGACGTACATGTTGTGCACAAGGCGGTGGTGTAACGCATTAAGCTGCATAAGCGTAAAGCGTCTGTGTGCACAGATCGAGTGTCGTGATAAATCTACATGCTGCAGAGCAGGCTGGTGTGTACGGCACGGTGTGCTTATCCTGGCATGCACACTGTTCTCTCAAGCTGCTGTTTATTAGAGGATTACTCTCATGCATGTCCTCACGTACACACGTGCACTAACACAGACGCTTGTTTAAAGTCAGGCTGGTCATGACGAGACAGCCACTGAAGGAACAGCTTATTCTTCTAGCGCTCATTATCTCAACGGGTGTGCCAAAAAAACACCAGTTTCCTCATCCCTGTCACATTAGCATCCATTTAATCTGACAAGGAGAAAAACAGGACCCATTACAGTGTGTGTGTGTGTGTGTGTGTGTGTGTGTGTGTGTGTGTGTGCGCATGATAAAGAGGCCTTGGCATACTGAAATAATTCTGTTGGTATTATTTCAAACATTTAAAATTTATTGATTTGATTTATACAAAGGTATAAAAAAAGCAAAGGAATGAAATGTAGGTAAAGAATCGTAAAAGAGTAATGAGTGGAAAGTGGAAAAATGAGATATATTATCCACATAACCCAGAAAGAATTGCCTATTTCACACACACTTCATCCTTCCTTGTCTTATTCCTTCACTCTCCCTCTCGCCGTCTCTCGATTTATCTCACTATCACCTTCCCCTCTGTTTTTGCCACTCATTTGCTGTTAGTCTTATTCTGTCACTCCCGTTTTTCTTCTCGTGCTTTTGCCCAGCTGCTGGCACTCATCCTCATCTCACCTCACTCTACGCTTCTCTCTGCAGTGCGCTGTCTTTCCGTGTGCCCTCATCTCAAACGGACTGAACCTGACCATCAGAGTCCATTTATTCTGATGAAATGACACTCGCGTTTATTCCTATTCACTAATCTCGTAAGCCTAGAACAACAAGCCGTCTGATACACCGTCTGATGGCTTTATTCATGAATACTGAAGCCAGACTCTGACCTTGAGGGAAATAAAAACAGCAGGAATACCACAACTGAAAAGATTTATTGTGTATGAATCAGGCACGCACAATAAATCAGAGGCCCCGAGCAGAAAATATGTGAGGAATAAAACACGACAGGAGTACTGCTCGGAAAATAATCAACATCGGAATGGCGATACAATTTTTAAATCATACTTCTTTATCTGTTTAAAGTTACCTTTACACATTTAAACAAGTTAGTTCGTGTTAGCACTTACGCCACAGCAGCTATAAACAGTCGTTCCCTCACAAGCCTCACTTTTGTCTTTCTCTCTCTTTAAGTTAACAGGACCGAAACATAAACATAAACTCCTCCATCCTGAAGACTTTCCCGTATTGGAAAGCTTTACCTCCGACTGTTACAAAGCACTGGCACTGGAGACTCCTTCCAAAAATGTCTGGAATGTCTCCTCACACAAAACTTCACCATGTCATTGATTACATCCATTTTTAGTCTGTATATGTGGAACTTCTTCTGTACATGTTCCTGTTTAAGATGTTGCTATAGAAACAACAATATATTAGAAGAAGCATTAATGCGCTACTGTCAGCAAACAGTTTCTGATTTTAACAATACAGTCGCTAGCATTTTGTAATTTCCGTCAATAGAAGCATGCGGTTCGACTGAAAGGCCATGAAATGAGACTGTTTCCTTCACAGTGAGGCACTAGGCAAAGTTTTCACCTCATTATTGCTATGTGGCTAAGTGTTTGGCTCGGCTGTAGGCCGTGTTATTTCATCCATTTTGTTACCGTTGAGGAGAAGGGTGAAAAAAAGAAAGAGTCAAAACATCTTAAATGTAGGCACAAAGAATCAAAATAAAATAAATAAATAAAAAACTGTGACACAATGTTGTTATGAGGTCTTTCAACCTTTTTCTAGACATTTTGGCTAAACTGCAGCAAATGTGTTTGTGTTAACTAGCAGTAGATAATTTTGCTTCTTTCCAGAAATTACTGCTAATGCTAGTGCCTTGCTAAGGAAACTTAAAATGGGTAAAGATGTGTAAAAATATGTCTAATGAATCCAATTAGATTATTACGTAATATATAAAACAGTGTATAAAATCAATACGGATATTTTCACATTTTATCTCAAGATGCTAGCTGTGTTTAGGTCTACAGGTGCTAGCATGTTTAGGATAACGTACTGCTAACCTGTTAGCTAGCTTCAGTGTTGCCTTGTGCACGGTTTTGCCACAAAATCTGATCCTTTCCTCACCTTTCCGCTCAACTCTTCTCTTGAGTGAGTTCTCTTTTTCTTTAAAAGTTGACTTGTAAAGCGACCTCTAGGGCGATAATATAAATAAAGACACACACACACACACAAATGTATTTTCTTCCACATAAAAGCAAATACACTGGTGACTGACTTTTTGCGTTCATTCTAATTACGTGACCACAAACAGCCACTTTAGGAGTAAATAAATAAATAAAAGTGAATAAATCTCCACAAATGAGCTTTAAGGTCAGGCAGCTGCTGACGCTCGGAAAGCAGCTCGTAAAACCTGCGAAGAACAAAACCAGTCTCTAAATATTATCCTGTCTTCTCGCTGCTTCGAGACCGCTATAAATATACATCCAATCACCTCATTTGGATCCTGGATGGCACTATATTCAGTTTGTCATGTCATCTGGTGGCCAAATTCAGGATTCAGGATTCGCTTGCATAAGGGAGGCATTCGATCATCCGTGAAAATGCAATGAAAAGTTAATCTGAAATGAATCAGCGGTGACACTTCATATCAGAACCGTTTTAATAATTTTCAGCGGGGGGGCCTTTTTTCATATCCGTGATGTGATCCTGCTTTATTTAGCTAGCAGGCTATCACTTATATCTTCATTTTCTACTTTAATTTCACTAATAGTCCCTTTCATAATCTGTATCGGCACACAAATGTAATTACACAACCTCCACTACAGTAATGCGATAATCCATTAGACGTGCTTTACAGACTGGTAGCCCAATTATTATTAACCCAAATGTGAACTCTTGATTTAATGGCTATATATTCAATCTGTGGCTAACTGTCAAAACAAAACTGTGGAGAAATACGAGTGTAAAATATCTTTCAGACAGTGAGAGAGCAGTCTGTTCTTTCTTGTAGGACTTCTCACTCATCTGCAGATGCGAAATGAGGTAAGGCAGTGACGGAGTAACAATCGTTAAAAGTCAGTCAGCACCGTGGCGTCCTCTCAGGGAAATATGCCGCAAGTAAGTCTATTTGTGAAATAAAAAAATGTCACCACTGTACGCACTCGAGGGGCCCGTGTTCCAGACAGGTTGACTGAAAAGGGACAAGTGCCATTGATAATATATAGCCATCCACATGGAAGCTTGATGTCTGCCTAGGAAAGCAGGCCTGAAGTCACCCAGAGTAGGCTTAAACGTCAAGCAGGTCACTGAAGAAGGAATCGGTGGTGTCTCAGACATTAAGAGATTGTGCTAATGAGGAGTTTTATGAGTTCTACCACAGAGCCACTGTGGGCCACTGAGCGAGACTCTCAACCTGTAACATCCAACTACACTACATACTATACGGAGGAGTGTATTTTACTGTATACTTCTTCTTCTTCTTCTTCTTCTTTTGGCTTTTCCCTTCAGGGGTCGCCACAGCAAATCATCACTCTCCACCTATCC
>JAKKZN010000026.1:12665478-12681189 GCA_033441825.1 Pangasius elongatus | reverse complement strand
ATTATAGCTGCTATAGCGTAAGTGAGAACAGGAACTAACTTGTTTTGTGGACGTTTCCGCAACATTAAATGTAACTGTAAACGGATAAAATGTACGTTGTTGAATAAATCATACGCTTGTAACTGTGGGCAGATTGCTGTGGCAGAAGAGGAATAAAGCACTTCAGGACATGTGGTTAGGAAATATAACTGCGCTTCATGTTGGGCCGCATCACACCACGCTAATGTTGATTGTTTTCCTATAACCGCGTGTCCCATCGTGGTTTATTCCTGGTTTATATTGTGACCCATTGTGGCAAGGTCTCTAGGTTTTAACTTCAGCGAAATCAGCTCTTCACTGCTGTTTATCCTGCTTAAAGACCGTAAAGATCAATTCATGGGACTAATATTCAGGAATCCTGTAGCCTGTAGGATCTCCTCTCAAATTCTCAAAGCAGGTGTGAAATATATGTTGTTTATCCTGGTTCACGCTTTCTCTCCCAAACACACGTACAACTTTTTTTTTTTTAAAGGAAAGTATGTGATTTTGTTCTTCTATCCTCTGGACTTCACCTTCGTGTGCCCCACCGAGATCATCGCCTTCAGCGATCGCGTCGACGAGTTCCGTAAGATCGGCTGTGAGGTCCTCGCTGCCTCCACCGACTCGCACTTCAGTCACCTGGCCTGGTGAGGAGCGTCTGCACCACACACACACACACACACACACACACACATGCAATACACGGTGTGTTTTTCCACTCTTCATTAAATCAGCCACCATCCTCAACGTTCAGGATGCTAATGTGTATTAGCACTTCACCTTTTAGAAAAGTCTTGTGATACAGACTAATATTAGAAAGTAAAAGACTTTTATTAGTAAATAAAAATCCCAAAACCAGTAACATCAGCTTATATAAACATATTTAATTACTTTAATCTCTGTGGTTTTGAAAATAGGTCACCCTGATATGACTATTCAGTCAAAGAGTTTGAGATTAAACCCCAGTCTTTTTTTTTTTTTTTTCCCTATCTTTGACATATAGCCTATAGTTTAAAACAAGAACGCTTTACTGTTGCTATGGTTACGGTAATAATTGAATGACTGGTACCACAATGTGTCAGGTAATGCGGAGAGAGGCAAGCGATTTACTGTCTGCCGTACTTTAAAAAACAAAACAAAATGACATGTTAGTAGTAGTAGTAGTAGTAGTAGTAGTAACCATAGCGATCTGATACCATCATCAGTCTTCGCAAGTTTGTGTTTTGTTAGGTGTTGAGCAGTACAGTTGCCTTGCCGAATCCTTTATATGTATTCCTTTTACGTTTTACTGAAAACGCTTCTATCTCTAAATCAACTGATCAAATGCTCGCCTGGTGGAACCTTTAGCTCTTGCGCGTGTGGTACGTGGACACGTGCGTTAGCGCACGTTGGACTGGGGTTTGGTCTGAAGATAGACCAGCTCCTGCCTTACAGAATGTTGACCCTGTTAACGACGGAGAGAGACTATTCTGGTCACTCTCGTCTGCCTTCCCGTCTCATCGTGTCTATGTGCCACTTCTCATTGCCGGATTCATTTCTAGAACCTTCTGTAACGTTCAATGGCTCCTACCGTACTGTCTCCGCCTTACACAGCTTTAAACACGGGATTTGGCAAAATGTTTCTGATTGGCAGCATTTTCTTTCACTACAATACCGAAATTGACGTTGTTTGATGAGAAAATAAGAAAAATGCTTAGTTATCAAAGTGAAAATACTGATCGAGGGTCAAGCGGGGAGAAAGACCAGCACTTCTCCTTGGACCTTTTCTAAAATGGATGCACTGAATGCCGTGGTAGCTGATAATGATAATGATAATAAATCCTGTAAGTCCTAAAATATAACTCCACTACACTGTTGATTCCCTCAGCAGTCTGTCTCATTTCCTTCTGCTCCAAGAAGCTTGTCATGTGACCGATAAAGAGCCAAGTCCTCCATCCTGATATGGGTGTGACTGAAAAACAACTGATGCTGATACCAGCATCCAGATTAAAAGCTGCCGTTAAAAAAAAACGAGTTTGATCAAGCTGTAATAAAACGGGGTCAGATGGCAGGCTACCTGAAATACTGATCCCTGCTTATAATTTGTTGGTTAATAAATCAACAACTTCAGACGAAAGTATAAATGAGTTTGGATAAGATTAAGTTTAATTTGTGCTCTTTCTGGGAAATGCAGACGCTTCCTGTATGATAATCAGTCAAGCTTCAGTATCCTCAGCATCTCCGTTTTCAATCCAACATCTCACACCTGAAGTATAAACTGTTTCTATGGTTACGGCTTTGGTAGAGATGCAGAGCTCAAGCTGAATGTCTTTAGTCTGTGGGATGACACTACTTATTTATTTATTTATTTGATCCCGATAGGATCAACACCCCGAGGAAGCAGGGAGGTCTGGGCTCCATGAACATCCCTCTGCTGGCCGACCTGACCCAGTCCATCTCGCGCGATTACGGCGTGCTGAAGGAGGACGAGGGCATCGATTACAGGTGAGTACCGCAGCGATGACGTCTAACAGTCACGCTGGATCACTGTACACTGTCAGCAATAATCGAGGAAAAGAGAACTGCACACGATTACCTTTATCTTATACCTTACATTATTACCTTACTGATAAAGTCCATCAGCTACTTTGGTTCTTTAGCTACTCACGATACTAAAGTCGCAATTATTACACAAGTTTCTCTTGTTTGTGCATATTTTATTTCATTTTTAAACCACACTGACATTTTATGGCATTTTGTGTATTGTCAAAGCCACACACGTATAACTGATGATCATTAATTACCCTGATATGTGCGGTGCGGTTTGCGTTCTTGCAGAGGGCTGTTTGTGATCGATGATAAGGGCATCCTGAGGCAGATCACCATCAACGACCTGCCGGTGGGCCGCTCGGTGGACGAGACCCTCCGCCTGGTTCAGGCTTTCCAGCACACCGACAAGCACGGAGAAGGTGAGTTCATCCTGCTGCTGCTGCTGCTGCTGCTGCCGTGCAGCCACGCCACCGCTGGCGATCTCCACAACCCTGTGCAGTCACATGACCAGGGAGTGTGCACGAATCCGGCCGTACTACTGAATTTGGATTCTGTAAATCAGAATTTTTGTAGTTGTAGTTTATCTAGTTCTGGGGTGTCGTTCCTCCGCTGCTGATTGGCTGTAACGGCAGTTTCCGAATCTGTGCTTGTTTATCTGAAGTGCTCGATGTAGTCTTCAGTAAAACTTGAATCTGAATTTGATTCTTTTGTTAAAGTATTAAAGCCTGGTGTAAAATTTACATTTTGCTAACCAGACTACATTTCAATATGATCCAAATTCTAAATATGTGTCTTTAATAAAGTGCATATTCATTTAACATTTTACGATTGGCTACAGTGGCATTTTAGCCAGGAACTGCAATCTGATTGGTTGCAGTAGCTTTGAGGGCGGGACCTCGCGCCTTACAGAGGTTGACATTTAAGTTCTGGAGCCTTTAATTTTAAAAAATACATTTTAAAAAAAAATTTTTTTTTTTATAGACAATGCGTTGTCACCTCACGTTTAAAGGCATGTTGAGCAGAACTGAAAGTGCTTTTAGCACAGTGCAAAGCGGAGACTAAACCTTGATGCTATCCTGTTATCGTTATGGTTCTCATCACAATATCAGTCTTGAGCGACGACGTTCTGTTGACGTTGACGCCATGAATTAATGTAGCAGGAAACATTGACTAGACCCTGTTGCTTAGACACTACTGCAGTTATTCAGAAATATTTGTTTTTAATCAAACGAGGACCAAGAGCGTAAGATGACGTGATGATGGCATGATGATGTCATCCGAATAACACCACAAATCCTTAAATCTCACCTCAGAGTTCATCCAGCTGAATTTACATCTAAACTTCCATGATCGTGAAAAAATGAATATCACACACACACACACACACACACACGCGCGCACGTTCCTAATCATTTTTCCGCTGTTGCCCTGCAGTCTGCCCTGCTGGATGGAAGCCCGGAAGTGACACCATCATCCCTGACGTTCAGAAGAGCAAGGAGTTCTTCTCCAAGCAGTAACGCGTTCCTCGCCTCTGCCCCGGAGACTCTGACCCTGCGGAGGCACTGATGCACTTAATGCTGAGCTCTGATTAGACCACAGTGTCCTTTTTTTTTTTTTTTTTTTTCCCTCTGCTGTTTATGAGCCTTAGAGAGTGAATCCTAACATTAACGTTAACATTACCATGTCTTCTGTTTTTGTCTGTTGTTATCTCATCTGAATTTAAGTCTGTTGTCACATGTGCTGAAGTTCCTGTAGTTTTTTTTTCTCCAGTTATTATGAAAACACTGTGAAGGATTTTGTACTAGTCTGCTGTTAACCATCCTGAAATTGTCCAATAAAGATGGTGGTTTAAAAATCACTTTTGTTCCATGTTGAGAGTTTTAAATAGTTTAGGGGGCATCGCATTCACATTTAAATTTATTTGGAAGACACCTTAGAGGATGACTTCTATTCGTTCATCTTCTAGTTTTTTGTTTGTTTTGTCGTTACCACTACCATATTTATAGCAGTCCTGTAAGTTGTGCATCTTACGATGTCCTCCTTTGGCTTTTAGATGAACGATGTAGCAACACTCACACTCAGATTTTTCATCCAACATTCCTGACACCGCCAGAACTTTGTTGTTGGCCTTATCTGGTTGATCCTTACCTGGCAGAGGTGATGTCATGATCAAGAAGGTGGTTTGCCCAAGACTAGGCTCTGCCACTGCACTGCAGCTGTGCTGTCTCTTGCCAATTTCCCCAAATGTGGGAATCTGTCAATTTCTGAAAGCGAAGGACTTGTCTGCAATTTGCTTTTGGGATGCTGCAGATTCTCTTGGGTTTAATAAAGTTTCTATCTACCCAGAAATGGCACTAAAATCGGCTGCAGATCTCAAAATCTCTACAGAATCCTCTATAGAATCCTACTGGATCCGGAGCCTAGTGATGCCGGGAACACTGGGTGTGAGGTACGCCTTGGTTGGGATGCCAGTCCATCCACACACACACGTTCACACACACACTCGTTGACATCTTGGGAGAATTTCACGCAGAGTAGTGGAGGAAACCCACATGGACATGGGGAGAATATTTGAAACTCCACACAGACAGTAACCCAAGCTCAGGATCGAACCGGAGCCCCTGGAGGTGTGAGGACACACAGGTGACTTAGAATAAAAACGTGACATGAATCAGAATTGAATTCTTCTAGACGAATGTGGACACTCATTAAGAGCTGGAACATTTGTGTTTAAAGAAATGAAAATCGTGTAGAAAAATCTGTCTGGAAAAAAAGGTTTTCTCTTGATTTTACTTCATACAATAAAAGGCATTAAACATGTAATGAGCCTACTGACCACTAGATGGAGGCCTTTCACCAATTTCTGATGAAACGCATGAGTGGGAGGGTTCTGTCATGTTTATCAACACAGTAGGTGATGCACTTGTCTCCTGCAAGACGCTTGATGTTCAGTGGTGACCATGCGTGTCACTTGCTCCTTATCATAAGGATTGTGTCTGTAAAGCTCAGGAATGAACTGTGCACCTTTACCCTGCATGTAGCCTAGACCTTGGGCGTGTGAAGATACACAGCTAGGCAGCTAGTTTTCGGGAAGCTTATAGTCATCAGTTTAACACTGTACACACTGCAAGTGTCTCAAATTCCTTGCACAGGAACTTGTATGTTGACGCTCCACATAAACAAGCTAAAAAAATCCCTGTAATTCTTGATGTGGTGAGGTTTTCTGTAAGGACACATTTAACATTTCTGGAAGGAGTCTCCAGTGTCAGCGCTTTGTAACAGTCAGCGGTGAAGCTGTCATTTTTCCGACAGTCTGCAGGACGCGGTTTCTCGGTAACATGACAAGCTGTTTTTTTTTTAGCTTCAAAAGAAAGAAGCACAGAGAAGCTGGTGAGGGAATGACTGTTTATAGCTATAATATAAGTAATAACAGGAACTGACTTATTTCGCAGACGTTCCACAACATTAAACGTAACTATAAATGGATAAAAGGTATGACTCGAACACACCTGAAATATGGAACTGATTTTTCAGGAGCACAACTGCGTGACTCTGGTGCAAACAAATTGGCCATAACTAGCTCTTGTGTTAGAGAGTATGGTAAACATACATTAGCGTTGATCCCTGACTCAGATAAAGTGCCCTCATGCCTCCATTTGGGGTTACCCAGACTGGGCTTGGCTCGCTAATGCTACCTCTGGACAGACATGGACTTGTTGCTCACTGTTACATCATGGTGTGCCTCTTAAATGGGTTTTGTGTTGAAAGCAAGAATGATCTTTAATATCATCGTTCACACGGCTATACACTGAGTTTAAATTAGTTTGCTTTTGACCATTGATATCGCAAAGTAGATTTCCAGGAATCAGGATGTAGATTTAGCTAGGCTTAGCTTCAGGATGTGGTGGGGAAAACCTCCTTGAGATGACATGAAAAAGGAAGAAACCTTGAGAGGAACCAGATTCAAATATTTAGAGTAGCCAAAGCCCTAAACCGCGGGTCACGTCCAGATGTTTATTAGATAATCATACAGGTGTACAAATTACTAACTGTATCCTATCTGTGGCTATTGTTATCAGTAGAGATGGACCACCATAGGACCACATCTGAGCTGATATTATTTGGGTGGTGGAGCATTCTGGGCACAGCACTGCCACTGACTTGGTAGTTTGCGTGCAGCCATGGTCTTTGCTGATTAATGATCTCCGGCTAACAGCAGTGCTGAGGTCAGGAATGGAGACTGATTAGAGTCGTGGTTCTCGAAGTATTGCCTGTGGAGCATAGCGAGTGGGGTCTGTGATTTGCTAATTCTATTACAACCACAATGCACCATTATCTTATGCCTATAAATGTCATAATGTCAACTTGAATGGAGTGACAAGTTTAATAAAAATGGGTTCTATGGGTGGACATTTTTCATTCATTCATCTTCAGTAATCGCTTTATCCTGGTCAGGGTTGCGGTAGACCTGGAGCCAATCCCATAACCACTGGGTACAAGGCAGAAGAATGCACACCAGATAGGATGCCAGTCCATCTCAGGGCACCACACACATGCACTTTATTCACACCTAGGGGCAAAAACATAGCCAATCCATCTACATGCATGTATTTGGACTATGGGAGGAAACCAGACAACCCAAAGGAAACCCATGCAGGCACAGGGAAAACTTGCGAAACTCCACACTGGTGTCAATGCTACCCACCGTACCACAGTTTTTTCAGGAAAAACCTGAAATGACAAAAAAAAATAACCTTTCTGGTGGCTCCAATGTTGTTGTTTCTCTTTCGGCTGCTCCTGCTAAAGGTGGCCACGGCGGATCGTTGGGCTGCATGTTTGATTTGGTGACGCAACCCTCCCCAGTTTTTCTCCAGGCTTGGGACCAGCACTGAGAGCACACTGTTGCATGCAACCCTAGGAGCTGGGGCTGGTTCCCTGACCGGGAATCAAACCCAGGCCGCAGCAGTGAGAGCGCTGTGGCCTAACCACTAGTCCTTCAGGGACCCTTTGTGGTGTCTCCAATAAACAGTCAAAATTTACCATGACTCTAGCGCTTCATCTGTGTCCATTCCTGACCTCAGCACTGCTGTTAGCCGGAGATCATTAATCAGCAAAGACCATGGCGTCACACAAGCTACCAAGTCAGTGGCAGTGCTGTGCTCAGAATGCTCCACCACCCAAATAATATCAGCTCAGATGTGGTCCTGTGGTGGTCCATCTCTACTGATAACAATAGCCACAGATAAGATACAGTTAGTAATTTGTACAACTGTATGATTATCTAATAAAACTTCCTTGAAGGTTTCTTCCTCATGCCATCTCAGGGAGTTTTTCCTCACCAGTGTCGCTTCATTATAGATATACATCTATATCCTGATTTCTGTAAATCTGCTTTTTCACTTTTATAATGTATTATTTGTGTCCTGATGTGGGCTGTGATTTTGTTTTTATAGTTAAATGGCTCTTTGACGGGACTGAAAAAAGAAACATTAGAGAAAAATAACACTGTTCATAGTAAAAGAGGAGCTCTTTATTCTCTAACTGTAAACATACACTATGTAACAAGGTGGTAGGTGTGTGTGGCTAATTAAGCGCCCAGTATCAATAAAGTGTTTCAAGGCCCTAACACCACTGTCACTGCCGTGCCTGATACACTCATTTTAGCACCACACACACACACACTGTATCTGCTCAGTGATGATCCGCTTCCATCAGATGGATAGAGAGCGGCTGATACACTGTACAGAACAGCACATGGGCTACACTGTGAGTCTGATACATTCACAGTGACCTATACGATTCCTGTATGAGATTTCTGGCAGCTGTGATATCTTTTTCTCTTGCACAGCTGTTCTAACATCTGTACCATGTCTATTCTGCCTTAAGCTTATGGTGTCTTCTTTACTTTTTTTTTTTTAATTCTTATTATGTGTCTTGCTGTCATATGTGTGTACCTACTGGAAGCTTCATTTAAAAAGTCAAATTCCTTGTGTGTGTGTGTGTGTGTGTGTGTGTGTGTGTGAGAGAGAGAGAGAGAGAGAGAGAGAGAGAGAGAGAGAGAGAGAGAGAGAGTTTTACTTGGAAGTAAAGCATACTGATTCTGATATTTTTGATGTGAAAGGTGGTCCAAATTGTTCTTTTTTTTTAAGTGACTAACCACGTGACTCAGTCACTGGGATGATTAAAGCGCACGGATTAAAAGTGAAGGATGGGAAACAAATAAGTTAGCAAAACAACTGTGAGTCTATTAATAGGAGAAAACAGATCTAGTTTTCACTGAAGCGACCTCAATCTCTCAGCTCTTTCATGTCATTTGTGCTTGCGATAGCTCTAATTTTGTGCAAACTACCCGGAAAATGTCCGCGGTTCTTATTTTTATCTCAGGTTGTCTTTTCGCCGAAACTGTTTTGGGAACTCGAGAGTCGGGGAAATTCCCGAGTTGCTCATTTTTTCACCCATTCACACGCGCGGCTCATTCACTCTTCAAAGCCAGGAGAGAGAGAGAAAAAAAACTTTGCTTAAACCGGTAGCGTGGGCGGGGTTTCCTGGCAATTCTGCTCTCGATGACGTACATGTTAAATATTTGCCCATTTTTGGACTCTACGTTTGACGTAAGCACGCTGTGTGCGCACACTGCCGCTGGAAGTAGTAAAGACGTGTAGCTGATGCAGTATGGATCTACACACTGTCCATTCGGGATGTAGTCTACCATTACAAATCACACACACTGGATGTATGTTCTTTTAAGTCTTTTACTTAAATACAAATAAAAAAAAAAAAAACATTTACAGTAAAGATTAGTCCGGAATAAACCGGACGTAAACAGTGAAAATAACTTATCGGCTTGTATTCATAGGATATCACTCGCACAAAGATGATGAAGTTTTGCTGACAGTCCTGACAGTCCTTTCATTTCTCTTTCGTGTGCATTTCATCTGGTACCATACGAGCAACATGTTTATAAAGGAAATGCTTTAAAAATAACCCACAAACAAACACACAGCAACACATTAAAAGTTTTCTACAAGAAACATATGCTCGAATTCATTCAGTGCTGCAATGCAATAACACCAAGAAATCTTCCAGTGTTTCCCCTTTTATAAAGAAAAAAAAAAAACAACAACAGCGTGTCCATGAGTCCGTGACCTGCTCAGTACGACTTGATTTTTGGCGTCAGCATCAGCTGGCACCCGCTGCTCACGTGCGTCATGACCTTCTGCTTGAGCTGCGCTACCTGCTCCCGCAGCAGGGACGCGGTGTTGGACAGCCCGGCGTTGTCCGTCTTCAGCACCTTCACCTTGTCCTCCAGCCGCGAGATGCGCTCCAGCTTCCGCCGCCGGCACTTGGTGGCCGCGAGCCTGTTGCGCAGGCGTTTGCGCTCGGCCTTGACGCGCTCCTGCTCCTCCAGGTCGACCGGCGACGTCGGCGGCGAGCCGTCCGCGCAGGCGCCGTGCACGTCGGGGACGATCTGCGGCTCCTCTTTGAGCGCCGAGAGCCTCGGCGCGTGCAGCGCGTGCTGGAAGGGATGGTGGTGCTGGTGGTGGTGGTGATGCTGCTGCTGTTGTTGCTGGTGGTGGTACTGATGATGGTGAGGCAGGTAGCTGATGGTGGCGCTGGGGTAGGTGCCAGGCGCGGCGGGCTGCTGGACGCTAGTGTTGGGGCTGCAGCTGTTCAGCGTGGCGTACACGGGCGCCTCGGGCTGCAAGGACGCCGGCACTCCTCCGGCGCCGATGGACACGTTCGGCGGCGCCACCTGGTTCATCTTGTGCAGCTCGTCCAGGGCTTTGACGAATCCGTCCGCGAAGCCTTCCTGCTCCTCTGTGATGGAGCGACTGTACAGGTGGTACTGACCCGGGGTTGGGCTTGTGATCACGCCTCCGCCGTTCTGCGCGATGAGACGCTCCAACTCCGGAGAGGCAAGTTTCAGCGTGCCGGCGTCTGCGCTCCCGGCCGGGTACAAGTCGCTCCTGAAGTTGCGGTAAGGCTCGACAAAGCTGGCGCTCATGCTCTTTAGGAGCTTGTAGTCGCGCAGGGCCACGGCGTCTGGAGTGCCATAAGCAGAGAGAAACGAGTCGTCATGATAAAACGGTTGCTCCATTTTGGTTGATATGTGACACATTTAGAGAGCAGGGCTTTTTAAAATTATATGTACATATATATGTAAAGATATGAGATCACACTTTATAGCGCACACTGTCCAAACATCTCGTGCGTTCCGTAAATATTAACGAAAAGCCCTGAGAAATTAATAGGCTATAAAAAAAACTTCCAGGAAAAAAAAAACGTTTTGTTTACTGTACCAAGTTGCCAGACGCTTTTCCTTTATTTTCTTTAACAGCTGCCTCAAAATGATGTCCCAAAATCTCTCTCCTTCCGAAACGCTTATTTACAGCACACACCGCGCCGTCTGCGCGCGCACTTCCGTTCGCAGCACGCGTATCTAAACTTCATGCGCGTCTGCTCGCTCCGTTTATACTCGCGTCCGACATGCGCCAGCCTATTGGCCGAAACAGGCCACGCCCTGCATGGATGACGTTGTTGCCAGGAACTACCGAGAAAACAAGGCTGGAGGCGCTCACTAGCGTAGTCTCGTTTCCATAGACGCAACTCGACCGCCTGTTAAAAAAAAACAAAAAAAAAAAACACACACAAAACAAAGCAAAACTAAACAACGAAACAAGCACTCATAGCAAAGTTTCCCACAACGGGTGGGAAAGAAGGCAGAAAAAGAAAACCAATAGCAATAACATCAGCTCTGCATTATGGTCAGAGCAGACTGGCTGAGAGTGTCAGAAATAAAGCTGAGGCTTGTCGAGACAGAGCTTTTACGGGTGACAACAAGAGTATTGTGTGTTTATTTATGTGTTTGTGTGTTTTTGTGTTGTTATATAGAGTTTCTAATATTGTTGTCAAACGGGAAGTGCGTTTAAAAAACATCTTTATCTATTTCTGTCCTAAAAGTTTATCTGTTTCAGTAGGTTTGTCAGTTTGGCATCAGTTTGGCATGATTTATTTCCTGGCAGAGATAATATGATCAAACTTTTAATAATGAGCGCGTGCCTGGAGGATTATATTTCATCATTCTTTTTGTAAAACAGTGTGAGACTCGTTCATTCGTCTTCAGTAAGCACTTTATCCTGGTCAGGGTCGCGGTAGATCCGGAGCCTATCCTGGGAACACTGGGTGCAAAGCGGGAATACATCCTGGGATGCCAGTCCATCAAAGGGCACCACACACACACACACACACACACACACACACACACACACACACACACACGCAAACACCTAGGCCCAATTTAGACTAGCCAGTCAAACTACCAGCATATTTTTGGGAGGTGGGAGGAAATCAGAGAACCTGGAGGAAACCCACACAGACACATGGAGAACATACAAAACTCTACACACACACACACACACACACACACACACATGAGCTCAGGATGGAGCCAGGAACCCTGGAACTATGAGGTGGCAATGCTCCCCACTGTACCGCCATGCAACCTGCTAAGATTAAGATTTCCAACAAATGATAGAGCCAAAGCTCACCTCCACTTGCCGTTATATAAACCTACACTCTTACACAATGTAGAACCCTGTCTCTCTTCCGGGACCCTACAACGGCTCACAAGTCGAACCCTTTGTGTAAGCTGAGAATCCTTAATAATCTGTCAAGCCCTTAAAGAATCAGTGAAGAGTTATTATATTCCTGATTGCGTTCTTATAGTTATTTGCATGTTTGACTGGTCAGTTGATTTGAGTGGGCTTAATCCAAACCTCAGTAACTCAATAACAGCTAGATCTGCTCTGTTGGTGGAAAGTTCAGGAATTAAAGAGCTCCATGGCTCTAATAATTCGCCAAAATATTTTCGTAGAATTGAATTAATGAGACTAAGAGCTGAATATAGTTGAATAGTTGAATATGTGAATGTGATTACATTCATAAAATACATTTTTTGATCTGTTGTCCATTGGATTTATTTTACAGTTAAAGGAGTCCCTGTCTGTTTAAGAACCCCTGCTCTAACTAAAGGCACAGAAGATTTAAAGGTACAGAAGAGTGTATTTATATGAAAGGTACAGTTTAGGACCTTTTTTTTTTGTCTGAGACTGTATAGACATATACATGATATTATAGTAAACTTGTTTGGGTTAGATCTACACAAAATATCCTCTGGTTATATCAGAGGGTCTTTTCTGAAGTATTTCATTTCAAACCATTGAAGAGAAAAGCTCTTATATAAGTACATGTCAACATTAAAGTGTATGCTGCTAGAACTATGCGGTGTACGGATAATAAAGCGATCGACTGTTTGCTACTTGTCCCCTTATGGCCTTTACCTCGGATTCTCTGCTGAGAAGAAGGACCATCTGAGCCGGCTTATGAAATCTCCTCCACTGTGTAGGATGGAGAGAAAAGAACGAGGAGGTGTGGAGGACAACGGAGGCATGCGGCCTCAAGTTCAAGTTTGTTTAGTTCTGAGCACATTTCTACAGAGGATTTGAGTTGAAAAAATGCATCCAATCCAACACCATATAAGTACAATATGTACAGCAGGAAACATAAGAATAAGAAAAATAACAGAGTTAGAAAAGTGATAATAGATCAACCATCAAATAAATAAGCAATTAAGATAAAACAGTAAGAACAAATTGAGTAAAGAAGGGGAAAAGCGTGAAAATTACAATGAAATATTGAATATAACTAAAATATAAAAAATATAAATAAAATATAAATATTTTTTATATTAAAAAATATTTAAAATTGCTCACAAAATGTCAAAAGATCTAATAAATATAAAACAAGCAAGTAGAGAAAAGCTAAAGTGAAAAATCTATGTTTTAGGCTTTGTTTTAAAATTTCTGTATGTGTATACGGGACGGAGTTTGTCGGTTTCAGAGTGTATACACTTTATTATATATTATATATATGCATGTGTGTGTGTGTATATACCATTGTATCTTGAGTATTCCTGTATCATATATATATATACGGTATCTATATATGATATATATGTTGCTCAGTGTTAAATATTGAGTGTATATGATGCCCTCATAGGCACAGTGTATTAGGGGAAGGCCTCCAGGTGATGACATTTAAAAAGGAGGGAACCAAAACAAACTCCACCTGGGTGTTTGGTGGAGGGTGAGGTAACGCACGGTCCTGACACGACACCTGGTTTTGAAGAGGGAAAGACATGGGTGTCTGTTAAATATGTTAATGTGCGCTGAATCAGTACACACCGGGCGCACTACCAAAGCACACACCCACACAACCTCACACCTGCTCAGGGACTGGAGGTAACCCCAGGTGTCATGCCCATGCATGCTGCGTGTGCTTATCGCCTTTGCAAAAAAGCATTACCGAGTTACTGGGTATGCCAACATACAATAAGCTTTAATATTGATTAATCCATGTACTCCACAACTCTCTGTGCAACAGAGGAGGAGTTTGTTTGAGAAGTGGTCAGTTTGCAGAAATAACTCGTTTAACTTGAATGATGTTTAGAGGGTGTGGCTGATCAATCATTTTTATAGTAGTACTCTGCAACAGAAACATATTATCTATCTATCTATCTATCTATCTATCTATCTATCTATCTATCTATCTATCTATTGACAGACTTCTTCAGAAACATGCTATAAAAGTCGAAAAGTTGAGAAAGATATATATTTATAGTCAACTCCACAATTATTGGCACCCTTTCAAAAATGAATAATATACAATAAGCGATATTTTGGGCTTATGTGGATGCTGTGTAGTTTTGTTCTAAGACAATATCTTTTTTTTCCCTTGTGCAATACAGTATATTTCAGGGGAAACTCCTCTGTCCTGATGACTTTCATGTGGTGAAAAACATATTGACAGTTGCAAAGTGCTGACACTGGAGACTCCTTACAGGAAACGTCACCATTTCAACGACTGTACCTTATTCTTTGTTGAATAACAACACATTTTTTAAATGATTGGTTTTAGATTATGTACAAGTCCCTGTTACTATAGAAACTATAACCTATCAGAACAAGTAACTTGGACTAGTGTTCAGATTCTGACCAATCAGAATCGAGAATTCAACAGCGCTAACTATCTCAATAAGACAAATGTAAGAGCCTGAATGAAGGACACCTAGTTTAAAAATAAACACAAATGAAAGTGTTTTGATAGGGCTTATTTTAACTTGAGCACAGTACTGAAGGTGCTTTATATGATGACTAATTTCTGTGTTCATTTCTTTTTTTCTTTTTTTTTTTCCTTTTTAATGTTGATGTACCATGTGCTAGATCATGAATGGGCCAGTCATAGCGAAAGCACGAAACAGAGAGAGACAGACAGAGAGAGGAAACGTAACTGTGTAAGAGTGTGGTGGCGTTAGAGAAAACAGTAGCTTCCGTGACTTTTCTTTGATATCTCAAAATCAAAATAGCAGCATATGAAATTGGTTTCCTCTTCTACGGCTCATTAACTCTCAGACTATAAATAGAGCAGCAGCAGCCTTATGAACGAGAGTCACCTTGAAAAACCCTGCTTACTGATGGATATTGGACAAATTGATATCTTCAGTATAAATTTGGGGAATGTTATGCCATATAATTTAATTCTGTTTCTCAAAAGATGGTGTGTTGGCGCTCAAAAGTTTTGTTTTTTACGATTTCACGCAAAATTTTTCTCATATCCTGTTATGTTAGCACACTCACATAAGCAGTTACGATTTTGAACTTTCAAAACATCACTTAAAAATCCCCTGAAAAATCTTCTCAGGTTAGCATAATGTTAGCTAATATTAACAGAGCAGATTATGAACATCCTGTCAGGTTAGCTCTTAGTGTTAGCCACATTACATTTATTTATGAAAATAGAAATCCTGTCAAGAAATCTTATATTATATTGCTGTAGCAGTGTTTGTGACTGAGTATGACTTAGGTCCTGAACATCTGTTCAGGAATCATGGTTAGCTGGCTAGCTGTGAAAGATTCTGAACTTGTTTGCTAGTCAGCTAGAGTCAGCAGAAGATCATGAACAGTTAGAATTATGACATAACAATCTTCATAGAAACCCTGTCTGGTGAAGTTAGGATAACTGGCTGGCTACAGTTACCAGTGAAGATTATGAAGAGTTAGAAATATCACTTAAAAATCTCTGAAAGAAATCCCGACAGGTTAGCTA
>JAKKZN010000026.1:12618904-12635433 GCA_033441825.1 Pangasius elongatus | reverse complement strand
AATGGTAAATGCCATATTTTTGTGGAGCCTCTTAAAATAAAGCTGAAAGTCTACACTTCCATCACATCTTGATTGTTCTATTTCAAATCCACTGTGGTGGTGTATAAAAGCAAAATCACTAAAACTCTGTCATTGTCCAAATACTTCCGGACCTAACTGCATATATATGTGTGTGTGTGTGTGTGTGTGTGTGTGTGTGTGTGTGTGTGTGTGTGTGTGTGTGTATTTACTTCCTCAAAACAGTGAACTGCAGAGTCAGCGTTATTGATTTAGCAAGCGAATATGTGTGTACACTGAGTGATCTAAAGCTAACGCTTGTATATACAGAATAACCCATTTAAAGTTAAGAAGCAATACTTTGTTTACTGTTAATGCTGTGAGCGGCCATGTCGATTTGACGTTACTTGCTGAGCTTGGGGTTGAGGTGACCATCCCGAGTTCACAAGTAAGAATTGTGATTTAAGAGTTTTCACTGTTTTTTCCTAGTCAGAGCTCGGGTTATGACCTTTAGGCAAATGTAGCTTCAGACTTCATTTATATCTCACTAGAGATTTATTCGCTTATTATTCGCATAATCTACTGTGATTGGAATATAAGGTGCAATTGAGATGCAGGTTTCATCCTAAACCACATAATATTATTAATATAAAAATAGTGATGACTATTTAGGAGCCAAATGTGTGATTTGAGACACAGTTTTTTAATTTGAAATGAGTGGAAAGAGCCTTGAGGAAACGCAACACTCACCTAATGAATATTAATGAACAGTGTGTGTGCTGATGAATATTAATGACTAGTGAGTGTGTTGGTGAAAGTGGGCTGTTAGATGGAAAATGTTTTATTTTTTTTAGATAAATAAATTTTCAACTCATGATTTTTTTTCTGTCTTATGGACATTCGGTAATAACCGGGCCCCTGCACGGACATCTCAGGGACCGTCAAGGGCACACTTCTCACCTTCACATAGAGTATTACCAATGTGGATTTTGGCAATCACCGGATATTGAGTCACTCCTCAAAAACATTTACCGTAAAGGAGTGTGTGTGTGTGTGTGTGTGTGTGTGTGTGTGTGTGTGTGTGAGTGTGTGAGTGTGTGTGGATGCAGACAAAAGCGTAGGTGTTTGGGTGTGACCTGCAGGCCTATTGTTGTTCATACAGGTGATTGGTTGGATGACTGTCAAAAGCCAATCAAACACACACACACACACACACACACACACACACACACACACACACACACACACACACTACTGTAGCTAACACGTAATGAAAGTCAATATCACCCAAAATCTTTTTTCATAAACACATGTCCCATCTTTTAATAATTCTCACGGATTTTTAGACGTATAATTCAACTGCTCACAAATAAAGTTTAATTCTTCAATCATTTTTCCCCTCTGGGATATTATAAATTGTAGATCCTAGTAAATTTACTACGTCAATTTTACCTCCATGTTATGTATGATTATAGATTTAATTAATAAAAATAATATATATGTAATTGGCAACAGAGAAGGAGTAGTAATGTTTTTTCTTTTTCTTTTTTTCTTACAGTTTTTTTTTCTATTATTTGCATTTTTTGATTCCGTTTGTAACATCTAAGTTTAAATATTGGTATTTAATACAGTATGTTGCTGGTGAAACTAATTTTAGCACAAAGATGCTACACTTTTAAACTTTTTTTACTGAGTAAATAAATAAAATTTCAATTTTAAAGTATAACCACGTCAAATTTTTATAGATCTTTTATTAACTGTATGCAGATTTTTCTCACTTGCTGGTTCAGCTTACTCATGTTTAATACCTTCAAAATTGTTTTTTACACCACTCACATCTCTAATAATCTTTTCTAATTATCTAATAATTTAAAAAACATCCCTGTAGTAAGCGACGTTCATTGACACCGTCTTCGTACCCAGTCTGAGCTGCTGTTTTATGGTGATATAGGGCACTGCAGCTGTATCTGTAACATACCAATAAAATATTTTCCATCAAAAATAATCAACAGCCTAAATATGTTTTTATTTTTATTCTTGTAAATTTCTTAAAAAGATATGTTCAGACGTTTCATTGCAGTGACATTGCTGATGTTTTAATTCACCTCTAATTGAATTGACAAAAGAAAGCAGGGAGACTGAATTAAAAAAACGAGCCATGCTTTAACCAGCAGAGCAATACATCAGCCGGAAGCTTCATTCTTCATACATTGATTTTCTAGTCTCAGGATGACTTAACGCAGCAGGTCCTGTTCCACGGTAACTTATCTGCACTAGATTTTTTCATATGTCATCAGCAAAAAAACCACAAGCCTTTTTTTTTTTCAAATATTTGATCTTGGGGGCTGTAGGATTCATTCACAATACTGTTTATAGAATTTCCTCTGAACTAGAAGTGTGGTTAAAACCACACTCTAGATCAGCAAAAAGCTTTCTATATGAAGGTGTGTACTAGTACAGGAAACTTCATAATCTATGTGACAAAGGAAGCTGAGAAGGTCTGAATGTGATATTCCATAGCAGAGTCAATAAAAATGTTTCAGAATGATATTTTAGCAAAGTGAGACCGCAGGAGTTGTACTGGGCCGTGTATCTGTTTTCATATCTGCCTGTACGATACAGAGCTAACTGCATGTCGTAGGCACGTGGGAAATGAAAACCAAGAGAATGTTGATCTCTGTTATTGATTCAAATGATTCACAATGAACACTGCATTGTGAGAATATTTGGGGTAACTCTTTAGTTAACTGGATGTTTATTTTCAACATCCAACATTGTGATTTTCCTGCTAAAAACAATCTTAAATAACAGTCATATTGGCATACAGGAATTGGAAAGATCCATAAAGTGCTATCAAATTAAAAATGAAAAGATATTCAAGGCTGCAGAAGATATTGCGTTTACTGTGTTTGCCACAATGGAGTAGCTCCTTAGGGGAGTTAATGAGGTTCTTCGAGGAACATCTTCATGTAACATAGACTAAAAAAACTTGTTGTAGTGTTACAAGAAATTGTTTCCATACTGGTCAAGGAGCTAAAGATTGGAGAAAGGCCAGGAGATGTTTTTCCAATCAACAAGTGTCCAGTTTGGGTGAATCTGTGCTCAGTGCAGCCTCAGATTCATTTTCTTGGTGGACTGAAGTAGAACCCGATGTTATCTTCTGCTGGTGGAGCACATTCGCCTCATGTTTTGACATGTTGTGCATTCTGTGATGCTTTTCTGCTCACCATGGTTGTAAAGAGTGGTTATTTGAGTTACCATGGACTTCCTGTAAGCTCAAACCACTCTGGTATTTCTTCTCAAAGGAAGATGAGTGTGAAAATCCCATGAGTTTCTGAAATACTCAAACCAGACCATCTGGCACAGTTAAAGTCACAGAGATCACATTTTTCCCCCATTCTGATGTCATTGTGATGAACATAAACTGAAGCTCCTGACCTGTACCTGCATGATTTTATACATTGCTCTGCTGCCACATGATTGGCTATTTGGATCATTTGACTTTTCCTGCTTTCATTTTAAAAAAGGGACTATATCACTGACCATCCATCCCACCATTGTTCTGACCAGCAAACCATACTTATTTACATACTCATATTTCTGATTGAACTTTATGTCTCATCCGTATATGCCTTGCTAATTGTGTTATCTCAGAGACACTGCAGCAGCCATGGCTGAATAACACGCTAATGCTTATTCATATCAGTATTTTAGGTATAAAAATGAAACTTGATTGGTCATATGAAGGGCTAGAATCTTATAAAGATTCTGTCCAGTAGAGTAGAGTAACCTTGAACAACAGCCTGTAGTTGACGCTTCAACTTTCAGCTCTGTTATCTAAACGGACTTCATAGTTGCTCATTTGGCTCTAGAGTTAGCCCCTTCGTTGCCAAGATCACCTCACAGTGATGTGTGTGTGCGTGTGTGTGTGTGTGTGTCTCTGTGTGTGTGTCTGTGCGTGAGTATGGAGGGTGCAGAGGGGACGGCGGGCAGACGTTGCTGTCAGTTCAGATCAGCAGATCTCCAGGTGAGCAGAGGGCCGGGAGAGAAGCGAGTCTTCAGGCAGCCCAGCTGCAGTGAGAACCTCCAGGACCTCTGCCTCCTCTCTGTAAACGACTGTAGGCCGAATGACTCGTGCTGCCTCACTGAAGGCGATGATGAACACAAAGCGAGGTAGGGTTTTCTCTAAGCACTTCTGCAGATCAGAGAAGATTCTCCAATCTGTTTGACAGAGGCAGAGCTTCAAGGCATTGCGTGGCTCTAAATGGAGCTATGACAAGTTTGGTCATTTTAATCCAATTTTTTGTTCTTATCTTACATTTGTCTTCATGAAAATTTGAGACTCTTTTATGGCATACTGTATATACCTGTTTATCTTACCTTTCAGGCAGTGATTTTACTGTTTCTACTTCATACAGGAGCAGAGAGTGCGATGGTAGTCCATTTGTATTAAAAAACTGTTATCCACAATGCTGGCTGTAATTTAAATCACTGGTTTATAATAATGTGCTCTTTTTCATACGTTATTGTTTCTATAGATACACCTTACAAAAGAACTTGTATTGCAGACACCTTAAAACATATGCAGGTGTTAATATGGTGAAATTTTCTGTGAGGAGATTTATTTAACAGATTTATTTAACATTTATGGAAGGAGTCTCCAGTGTCATAGGTTTTCAGATATCTTCAGGACAGATGAGTTTACGCTTTGTAGTTTCTCAGTAGCATGACAAGTTGCATTTTTTTTGGCTTATTAACTTCGAGAGAGAGAGAGAGAGAGAGAGAGAGAGAGGAGAAACTGGTAAGAGAACAACTGTTTATAGCTGCTGTAACATAAGTGATGACAGGAAGTATTTTGTAGCATTGGAAAATTGTTGTAGTACAAGGAGAATAAATCACTCTGGGGTGTATTGTTGTTGGCAAATAGTCAACTTCAGGGTGGTAATGAAGTCACAACACCCCATCGTTGATAGTTTTCCTATAACAGCACATCCTGAAGTGTTATCCCTTGTGAAGCAACATTTGACTACAACTTATTTTATTCAAAAGAGCACATGCTGGAGAAATGAATATAAATATTAAAAAATACAGTGAAAGTTTCTCAAATTAGTATAAAATTTTCATTAAAAATGTTTGAAAGCCCAATGCAGGTCCTCTTTAAACAACATGTTACCAAAAATCAGAAAACTAGCAGTTGATATGGCTTTACAGCTTTATGTTTTGGGTTTTTTTTTCGCTACACCGCAGTCAAACGAATCCATGAATCATTATTAGGGAAAATGAGTGGTCACATCAGTCAAGAGTCATCTGCTCTTTAGTTTTTAACTGAAACCTCAAGCCACCTTGTGACTAAATGATAAATGAAGTTGATTGTTACATGGGGAATCTGCACTCTCTTTCCTATTACTATTGTGTGTGAATCATTTTCGCTATGGTTTAATTAACAGTAAATAACCCTTGTTATCTGCTCTACCATCTGTAACCTCCATCGAGTTCTGTCATTCCAGCGATAACCAACTGACAAAACTTGTCCTTGACACAAATCAACCCTTAAAACTGATTTTTGGTCAATTTTAAATGTATCCTGGTTTGCAGTGATTTGGCCCCTATTGAGTCCATATTAGTTTTACATCCAGCTCTCTTTTGTACACTGCAAAAAATATTTCAACAAGTGAGAACATCTTTAATATATACAAATGTATTTCATATTTCTCATTATGGTATTATCATAAACCTAATATAAGATTATCCAGGCTGCTTCTAGAGATTTCTTTGAATTTCAAGCTTGAAATTGTCTTATTTTATTGCAAATGCTGGAAGTACATAAAAGTGTCAGCCAAGTGGTTTAAAAATGAATAACTGCCGTATAAAATTTGTTAACATCGACATCTCAGAAGTAGTTGCCAAGGATTTTGCCGCTCCTGTGATTAAAAACCTCTGTGTGATGATTTCTCTAGTTATGGTAAATTTTAGGAAACACAGCCTGTTTTCTATGTAACGGTTGTGTAACCACAAATGACAAAACAGTGCTCTGGATCTGATGCCAAGCAAGAGTGCAGTGACGTCCATCATCATCTGTTGAAACTGCGCAGTAATTCTGCGCCTACGGTAACTGAGTGTCTGTTTGCTTGATTGGGTCCGTGTTGAGTTATGAGGTATGTTTTAGACTGTTCCAGCTAACATTTGATTTTCGACAGGTTCAAGAAGGACAAATTGTTAAAAAAAAAAAAAAAAAGACGTCCCAAAAAAACCCATCCAATTGAAGTCAAGTTTTGTTGTTTTTTTTTAAAAATCACTGCATGAGACATATGTGCATGAAGTTCTGTACATTAAAGACAGACACCGAGCCCAGACTAGTCTAATAAATATCTCTTTAAATAAATATCATACAATGCAATATACAGTACTGTGCAAAAGTCTTAGGCACTTGAAAGCAAAGATGCCCTCAAAAATAATGAAACTAAACTCGTAAACTTAAAAATGTCAATATTTGGCAGTGATAACCCTTCGCTTGTTAAAAATGAGTCAGTAGTCTCAGGTACACTTTGTGCAGTTTTATAAGGAAATTAGCTGATATGTTTTTCTGAGTATCGTTAAAAATCTCCAACGGTTCTTCTGGAAACTTTGACTGTCTTTGGCTTTGACACCTGCTTTGTTTTTTTTTTTTTTGCAGTAAAACCTAGCAGCCTTCATTATGCCCTTTGTCTAAAAAGTGGTCTGTTAACACAATATGTTACTTTCTTTACTGACATATACAAATGTTGATCTGTAAAATGTAATTTTTGTTAAAAATGATGTTTGTAAATGTAACGATTGCTCTTTACTGATGCAAAATTTCTGTTTAAATAAAACCTAAGTCTAAATGCTTAAGACTTTTGCACAGCATAGTATGCAAATAAATAAATACAGTAAATATCATATTAGTGTTAGAACGAATATACAGGGTGTCTGAACATTCAGAAAGCAATGGGAATACATTGAGCAAATATGTTGAATCAAATCCTCAAAACATGATACAGAGACTGAGGAAACGCATAAAGCGTAAGGGTTGGCATGTACAGCATATGTTGCAAATAATAAATAGAAAACTAAGTATATGTAATTTTATTCTCATTGGTACCTGACTTCAATCACCCTGTACATGGGAAAAATAGTTACATAATTAGTCATCAACTGAAAATTAAAAAGTTGACTATTTAAAAAGGACGCTTTTAATGTGCAGCTACTTTCCAAATACTGCAACAAGTTCTGCGAAACTTTTCTGCATTCAACAAATGTTCATCATCGTAAAGTCCTCTTTCACAACTCCATACATTTCACAACTCTTTTTAAGAAAAGTGATATATATATATATATATACATTGGCAGAGACGTGTTTTTTTCTAGCTGTATAAACGTCTGCATGATCAGTGGGTCTGTATGTATTTGTGACAGAAGCACATCCTGATAAAAGCCTGAACTGAACTGAACACGACTGACTGCTGCTTTCTAAAACACACACACACACACACACACACACACACACACACACACACACACACACACACACATTAATCTGTCACACTCTGACTCTGCAACATAAACCTATCAACTGCCAATTAGTCGAGCTGGAGCCTGTACTTAACATACACGAGGAACAAGACGACTGATTTATGTGTGTCTTTCGATATGCACATGGGAATACACACACACATATGCACGCACACACACACACGCGCACACACACACACACACACACACACACACAAACACACTAGGATCCTTCTTTTATTCGACTTCTTCTCTTCGACACACAAACACACACACACACACACACACACACACACACACACACACACACACACACACAAGCACACACACTCTTTCTGTTATTCAACTTCTCTTCTACACACACATACGTACACACAAACGCATTCACACACACAAACACGCACACACACACACACACAGACACACACTTGACTTAACTTTTCCATAAGCTTGTAGTGTGCTGTGCACATGTTTAAGTGTGTGTATGTATGTGTGTGTGTGTGTGTGTGTGTGTGTGTGTGTGTGTGTGTGTGTGTGTGTGTGTGTGTGTGTGTGTGTGTGTATGGAGCCTCCCTGCCTGCAGGCCTGCATTGTGTGAGCTGTCACACACCTGCAGTCGAACAGCAGCTCCAGCCCTGAGGGAGAGTCAGAGTGTGATCGAGGCATTTTCTGGTTTATGATAATCGTCACGTCGGTCCCAGGAAATGAGAGGCAAATGACCACATATCTTGGAATGGCTTGTTTTTCCTTTCCACCCCTCCTGTGTGTGTGTGTGTGTGTGTGTGTGTGTGTGTGTGTGTGTGTGTGTGTGCGCTTTTCACTCTCCCATGCTGTAGATGTTTACACCACTCCTCCCTTTTTCTTTGTATTCGCAGCGTCTCTTTCTTTCACACAAATGACAACAAACATTTAGCATTAACACATTCTTAGTGGTGTGTATAATTTTAATAAAATAGCTTTGAAAGTTCTAAAAGCCTTTTACTTCACGTGGGGAGGTTTAGATGAAGTGTGATATTTAAATGGATTCATTGAGAGAAAGTTATGTTTAAAAAAAAATCAAAAGTGCATCACTTCAGTAGCTTCATTTAAAATTATAATCAGCTTATTAAGGTTATAGGAAAATAATCAACGACGCTAAGTGGAGTTACTGTGGAGTTACCACCAAATTAATTATAAATAATTTTCCAATAACAGCGTGTGCTGAAATGTTTTATTCCTCTTATACCATAGCAATTCACCAATGAATTTTTATTTATCAAAGAACAATCACATCATACTTATTAACCATTTATAATTTCGTTTAATATCGTCTGTGAAACAACTTAGTTTCTGTTATCACTTCCATCACCAGCCTCTCTTTTGAAGTTTGTCATGTTTCTGAGTGAAAGGTATAGCTTTACCAACGACAGTTATAAAGCGCTGACACTGGAGACTCCTTCCAACATATGAACAATTACACTCATTATACAGTACCACCACACAAGTCTCTGTGAATGAGCTGTTACTATGGAAATGATGTTGATGAATTTTCTATAACAGCAGGTCTGACAGAAGTTCTGGCTCTAATTCCAAGCGTATGTTTACATTAATGCACTCGTTCTGATAAGTTATTTTTTCTATTTCATGTTTACGAAACTCACGGAAGGAGTCTCCAGTGTCAGTGTGAAAATTTTCAGGACAGAGGAATTTTTACTCTTTCTGTTGGTGAGGAAATGACTGTTTGTAGCTGCTATAACATAAGTGATAACAGGCACTAACTTGTTCTATAGCTGTATATAGAGGAAAAAAATCACTTCTACACATGCTGTTATAGAAAAATAATCGCCTTCAGGTTAGTCACACCACTCCATCATGACATCTAATGAGTGTAGATATAAGACAGATGTAGTGCTACCTACGAAACCGGGAACTCGTTGTAAATTTATAGCTAGAGTCTCCAGATTTATGTGGTTAGGGAAAACAAATCTAATGATAATTCCACTGCTATTTCTAACTCTAATCCCAGTGTGGAATACCGACTCAGCTGCTGCTGCTCGGGTCGCTGTGGAAGTGAGTGAGCCTCCTCTGGGAGCGAGTGTTTCACGCAAGAACAAATACAGCAACCTCAGCCTCACACAACATGCCATCCAACACAAAAAAGAAAGAGAGAGAGAGAGAGAGAGAGAGGGAGGGTGGAGAAGTGCCACTTTTATTTTCAGGAAGGAAACACATCTGTGGAACAGTAACCAGTAACAGACGAAAAAGCGGAATCCGTGTCGGGAACTGTTAAAGATAGACACCCAGCGTTCCTCAAACACACACACACACACACACACACACACACACACACCCTTTTGTGCACTTCCCTACACTTTCCAGCAGCACACTCTGTAATAAAGTGGTGTGTTAGTGAATAAATAAATGTTTACACACAAGCACAAAGAGGCAGAAGGAATGAATGTGCATTCTGCGTCTCCACAGCTGGGTTAAATTCACCGCAGGGGAGTGTGTTTACATCTCTGTGGACTTCTGTGAATAACAAACGCCGTGAACAACACAAAACCCTTACAGAAAGGCCCTCTAATATGGCACACCTTGCCACATCATATGGTATTGTACTTGGCAGCAACTATAAATAAAATTCTGAGCCACATGACCCAGCATGGCAACTGTATGACCTTACTGTGATATACTGTGGTATTTCATGACTTTCATATTTAATAATACAGTATATGGCACTGTTGTGGTTTTCCTGTGGTCTTTTATAGCAACTCATATTGCTTTTATTTCAACTTACTAGAACAGTTTTAATATGCTGTATTGTGGTAATTGCGTTTATTACATATTTCACTGTCATACCGCCATGGTAACTGTCATTAGTATTTGTGACACAGTGTTATTACCACAGTGCTCTCTTCTGATTGTCAGAAGGTGTTGATTAATTTTCTATAACAGCAGCTCGGACATTAGTTCCGTCTGCAAGGGTTATTAATAATTAATGCACAAGTTCTAATACAGTATCATATCTATAGTAACGTCTTGCCCAGGGACTTATCAACACATTGAAAAACATGTATAATCATTGTTATGGTGAACTTAACACTTCTTTAAAGAGATGTTTACTCTACTTTTTATGGAACGAGTCTCCAGTGTCAGCACTTTGTATCAGTCAGACGTAATGCTGCAGGAAAGTCTGCTGCTTTTTTGTCTGATTAACTTCAATAGAGAAAAAAAAGACAGGCTGGTGAGTGAACGCCTGTTTATAGCTGCTGTAACATAAGTGACAACAGCAACTAATTTGTTTTGTGGACGCTTCACAACTTTAAACGGATAAAAAGCGTGACATCATTGTTTAAATGCTGAAATATATTGTTAGTGTTGGCAAGTTGCTGTGGTTTAAGAGGAGTAAAACACTTTGGGAGGTGTTGTTACAGGAAAACAATAACCTGACTATATCACACCACCCTGTTGTTTATCCCCCAAGTGTTTCATTCCTTAAGTACTATTCTGTAGTCAAGACCACCATTGTCGAGTCCAAGACCGCGACTAGAACAAGAGTCAGGAACGAGTCTTAATGGGGTTGAGGCCATGTCAAGATCATGTCAGGATTGAGACTATCAAATCATTTTTAAGGCCAAGATTTTACTTCAGCTAGTTGGCTTCATTCATGCATTGCGCCAATGAAACAATTAGTCTGTCTTCTTTGGGTATATGAAAAGCATTATTTTTTACAAACTCTCAAACAAGAACAGGACCAAATTTTCAAGACCAGTGCCTAAGACCAAGACAAGTCCAATTACAAATGGCAGTAAATCTGAGACAAGTCCACATCAATACAGAAAACATCTTGAGACTGGATTCAAGCCCTACAGCCTTATGGTTGACTGTGTTGCTTTAGGCTAACTCTTTATTAAACACCTTTAAAATACATTTACCTTTAAATATTTATCTATCACTACCACATTTTTCCTATGGCTTCTTAATAACTGTCGTTCTTAATTATGATATTTATCTATGGCACTACAGTCATTTTACTGTGGCAGTTTATACTATTGTTGTTATACTCTTGAACATGACATTACTATTACTTTACTGTGGTACTTACATCAACTGTGAGGTTACACTTTATACACGACTATAGGCTGCTATACACTGCAAAAATGGCATCTTAGGAAGTGAAAATATCTGGATTATAGTCAAACCTATCTAATATTTCCTAATATAAGGTTACAATAAACCACATATATAATTATTAAACCTAGTTCTAACCATTTTTCCTCATTTCAACCTGAGAGATTCTTTCTATTCGCAAATCATTTTGCTTATTTCGTAAATAAAGTCTAAAAATGAGCAAAATGATCTACCAATTGGAAGACGAGTATTACAAGAGTGAAATTAATAAGTAAAAATAGCTAAAATTAGGCTTAATAAGTATTCTTATAAAAGGAAATATTAGCTAGATTTGACAATATATTCAAGATATTTCCACTCACTATGATGTCATTTTTTTGTAGTGTATCACTGAAAGACATTGGGGTGATGTTTGATCAGTTGTTCAGTTACGATGTGGTGTTATTTGTTTCAGGACTGAAATAAAACAAAAAAACGAGGAAAGTTTTATGAAACGATTCTGGGTACATTATTGCGACTTGTGCAACTTCAATACGGAGCACGTGAAGAAATGGCTGAAGCTTAAGTGATGCAAACATTTACAAACATCATACACTAAATAGCAAAACTTCTGCAAATCCACAAATATTTCCTCCAACGTTTAGTCAGTTTCACTTCTGTATACTGGACGTAGTAGTTGTAGTAGGAAATGTACAACAGATATACCAGTGTAGCCAGGGTGTGAGTGATTCCCTGCTTAATGTTATCATTTTTTTCAGCACTGAATCTTAGAAACCATTCATAATTTAGTGTGCAACAATATCTCTTTTCTTTTCTGAAAGTCGATGTGTTTTGCTCTTAAATGAGTAACAGGGTTGAAAGTAACACGGTTGAGGTTTTTAGTATAGAATCAGCAAATACACAAAAAGGGGTTTACAAACCATTCCCTTTGCACTAACAAAATCACTATGAGCTTGTCTATTTCATAATAAACAACATTTAATGGTCTGTATCTGTATCTCTCAGTTTGTGTTGTTGTTGTTGTTGTTGCTGCTACACTTACATCATCTAACACAATTAGACTCTTAAAAGGCTCTTATCTGATGCCGTGCAGTTACAGTCTAGTCGCTCTTTATGGCCACGACGCTGATAACAACTCCATAATCAGTGCTTGGAAAGAGAAAGAAACAGAAAGAGAGACATGATGAGAGCTGGACTGAAAATAACTTTAATCTAGCGTAAAGCCCGACAGCAGAGCAGCCGATAAGATAAACACACCCTGCCAGACAATGTTGGTGTTGTGCTGTAAATCACCCGGACCAGACAGGTGTAGTTATGGCTGGATGTCTCATATGCTGTCTGGACTGGACTGGTCTGGTCTGGTCTGCTCGGTGTCAGAGTGACTTTCAGTTTAAAAATAAATAAATAAATAAATAGAAAACACATTGACACACAGACAGTCGTGTTTAACACAGAGTGTAAAACAGGAATTATTAATTAGATCTGACATGAGGCCAAATGCTCTGCTTCCTCCTCCACACACAGTTCTGTGTATCACACCAACTACACGTGGGGATGTTTTTCACGTGCAGTGCATTTGCTTTTATTTTCACAAGTCAGTTCACGTTTTTCATTTTCCAAATGCGATTTTCTCACATGAATCATTCTTCCTCACGTGTGCAATTTCACGGCTTAACACGTTCGAATGCGCCTTCATTTTCACACGATCACGTGAAATACGGACACCATCGGGCAGACACACAAGGCGGGGGGAAAAAATAAAAAGGTCACCACCTACACGCAGTGTGAGCCATCTTAAGGTGGTCTTCCTACTATACAGGCACGCATGAGGGCACATTTTCTCACACATACAAGCACCTTTAGGGCATTTAAACCATTTTTCTCACACATAAGGCCACCTATTGGGCATTTAATCTTTTTTTCTCATACGTCGGAGCACCTTGAGGGCACTTCATGATGTTCATATGTATGTTCACTTCATACATATGAGCATCTATAGGGCATTTAAACAATTTTTCTCACATGTAAGAGCACCTAGAAGGCATTTAATAATGTTTTCTCACACATATGAGCACATATAGGGCATTTAAACAATTTTTCTCACATGTAAGAGCACCTAGAGGGCATTTAATCATGTTTTCTGACATTAGGAGTACCTAGAGGGCATTTAATCAGACAGGTGTAGCACCTAGAGGGCACTTCATGATGTTTTCTCATACGTATGAGCACCTATAGGGCATTTAAACGATTTTTCTCACATGTAAGGGCACCTAGAGGGCATTTAATCATGTTTTCTCACATGCAGGAGCACCTGCTGGGCATTTAATCACATTTTCTCACACTTAGAGGCATCCTAAAGGGCACTTCCTGATGTTTTCTCACACATAGGGGCATTCAAGAGAGCTCACATTTTGGCCACTAATATAAGTACACCTTAGATGGCCCTTTATGACATATTAGCTACAGCGGGTGAACCCTAGTGGGCACTTTCACTGCATCTTTTTCAACCATTGGGGCACTGGGGGCAGTCTCGTGTTGACCAGTGGTGAAATTAATGTCATTTTATTATAAGGGCTACTCAGTCTGAGATTAGTATACTGCATTACGTTGGTTGAAATCTTTTTCAGAATTTATTTTAAAAGCTAGTAGGCCTATTAGACTTACATTGCTTGCTCTCTACATTAAAAAGGAACTGGTCTTATAAGTGCAAGTTATTTCAAATCCATCTCCAATGATGTTAGAGATCTCAAACAGAAATAAATCACAGAGGAAGAAAATAAAGACCTAACAACGAGGTCCTTATCTTTGTGTGTGTGTGTGTGTGTGTGTGTGTGTGTGTGAACACATTCAGACCACAATAGGTAAGCAATGAATGACTGTCTGTGTGTGTGTGTGTGTGTGTGTGTGTGTGTGTGTGTGTGTGTGTGTGTGTGTGTGTATGACACTCAGTGGTAACCACTAATTAGAGAGAAAATATGTGCACTATTTTCTGCGTGGACTGATGTGTCTGTCAGAACAGACAAAGCCCATTTCAGGACAACAATCTCAGACATCCGGCCTACACACACACACACACACACACACACACACACACACACACACACACACACTGTCTAGCTTACAAGGTGACTGTAAGGTAAAACTATTATGTGTATTTCTGCCTTCTTTGCTGAAAATGTCCCTAAGAACCTCATCATATGATTGAGCGAGCTCACATTTAAACAATTTGTGTGTGTGTGTGTGTGTGTGTGTGTGTGAGAGAGAGAAATCCACGATCACATGGAAGTGTCTTTAGAGTCCTTCCCTACTCCCTGATTGCAAAACCCTCCTGACCATGTCCTGACGTTGCTGTTCCCTCCTGCGCTGCCGATCAGAACTACACCCAACATTTGAAATCCTGCTTGTGGTTTGAGAGTTGTTTCAGTGCCACCCATGCGGCCATAAAGGAGAAGAGGGACACTGAACAAAGAGGAACTGTGCACACCGAGACTTTCTGAGATTTCCTGTATCTAAGGAATGCAAGGACACTGATGGCACTTCAGTGAGCTGTTCCTAGATCATCTAGATCTGATCCAATTTTATTCGTATACCTACAAACATTTAGACAGGACATGTGGACAGGCAAATTGTATCTAGATTAGATAGATCAGTCTGAAGCCTGAGCTTATCCAGGATCAGTTTTATTTGAATACATACAAACATTTAGACAGGACATGTGGTTAGGTAAGCTGCTTCTAGATCAAAAGTCAACACTCTGAAGGCTAATCTGATCTAGGATCCATTTTTATTTAGAGCGAGTTGGATGAATTGTTCCCAGGACAACACTCTGAAGCTTAATTAGATCGAGGATCCGTTAGTGTCTGATATTTATAAGGACTTGGACTCATCCGGGTGGTTGAGTTTGCACTTGGGTGAGCTGTTCCTAGATCAGCATCTATTATTATAATGCATGTTTAATAACTTGGACAGGGCATGGAGTTGGATGAGCTGTTTCCAGACTATAATAATTATAAGGCCGGATGTGGTCACACATGAGCAGCCTGGGGTTTGGTCTAGTCTGATCTAAGAATAGTTATATTCTGATTATAATTTCTAATTCTAATTATGAAAACTTAGACAGAGCATGTGAGTGAACTGAGTGAGTGAACTGTTCCTAGATCAGCTTCATACACATACTCAATACTATCGCACTCTGTTTCAGTTATGATGACACAAATATGATAATAGGGTAGTGAGATTATATCAGACTAAGTGTCTCATTCACTCTAATCATCACTGGGTATTTATTTCTGCCTGTGAATGGCACCCAGAACTAAGGATGAGGGTCTCATGCTCATTTAAGAACTGAAGAGCAATGAGGACCTCCTTCCTGATTTATGAATTTAATCATGTTTAAACCTGACTTGTTGACTGGACTGGGAGAAAACAAACGTCCTCGTTTCACACACAGCGCACCAGAGTGCCCTGCATTTCAGTTCCACAGCGCCCCCTAGAACTCACAGCGTGGCATTACAAGCAGCGTCACTTCTCAACGTCTATCCCAACCTTTCTCCTAAATGCAACAATATTCTGTTTATGAAGGCCAAAAGTGAATTCGGGTTTCTGGCATTTGCTCTGATGTTTGACTGTGTCTTGTAAAGATGACAGTCAGATCTAAACATCAAACACTCATCCCAGGCTGTTCACTTTGACTCATCATTTCGTAGTTGTCCATTCATTTCTGGTTATAGCGTTGCAATACATTCAAGCAAATTTACTGACTGTTGCGTGTTGTTATTGCATCTTTATTGCACATAGAAGATATGTGTGCTGATATCAATGCTTGTGTGTGTGTGTGTGTGTGTGTGTGTGTGTGTGTGTGTGTGTGTGTGTGTGTGTGTGTGTGTGTGTGT
>JAKKZN010000026.1:12605293-12617793 GCA_033441825.1 Pangasius elongatus | reverse complement strand
GAGAAAGTTGATTTAGAGTAAGGAGAGCCCTTGGATGACTGGTGTGTTTTTCTACGAGTACAGAGGGAGCAAAGAATCCTAAATATACTGTAACCTTGTAAATTACACACATAAGTTCAGTCTTGCTAATACACTTGCTTCCCCCAGTATGACTGAGTCACCATGAATGAATATTTTCAATAAATAGCCTAATCTAGCCAACAAACATGCTTGCAAACAAAACTGGCAAGTTAGCAAATTAGCAAGTGAAGGTTTACGGGGGAAAAAAGTAATTATTCTTCGAACAATGCTAAGCTCAGTTCAATTCCATTTTTATTTGTATAGCACTTTTAACAATACAGCTTTACAGAAACATGAATTCAGGATATATATATTTAAATTTAGAAATTTATCCCTAATGAGCACACCAGAGGCGACGGTGGCGAGGAACAACTCCCTGAGATGATATGAGGAAGAAACCTTGAGAGGAACCAGACTCAAAGGGTGACAATGAATAGTGCAATTATAAATAAATCCCTTCTGTGACTGTGTACTACATGGTCAAATTGTGCAGTTGTGTAACCAGGAAATTTTCACATGAAGTCTGTTTTGTTGAAGTTATTAACTGTTCATTAATGTATGTATCCCAAACATAACATTGACAGAAGTGCTTTTCCAGAGCTTTGCTGAATAGCCATCTCGCCAGTGGGGCAAAATCACCTTAACCTCGTACTACTTTAGTCCATAATACATTGTGACCATGTAATTTACATTTGTAAATAAATCTTCTCTGGTTAGGGACGACTCTTTTCCACGGTCCCTGAAGATCTAGTGGTTAGGCCACAGTGCTCTCACCGCTGTGGCCTGGGTTTGATTCCCAGCCAGGGAACCAACCCCAGCCACCGGGCTTGCATGCAACAATGTGCTCTCGGTGCCGGCAACAAGCCCGGATAAAATTGAGGAAGGTCATCTGGTGTGAAACTTGTTCTAAATCAAATATGTGGACCAGTGATCTGCTGTGGCAACCCCTAATGGGAGCAGCAGCAGCAGCAACAACAACAACAACAGAGATGACTCTTTTCCAATAAGACTGAGTCATCAGCCTTGACTAACCAAACTGACTCATTAGCCTTTACTAACTTGCTAAAGGCAGCGAGCTAGCACAGCTAGACAATGTTTGCAATGAAAATTGGCAAATTAGCAAGATAGCTGGATTAGCCAACGAGTCTGTGAGTAATGCAAGGCGGTAGGGGTCAATAAGCTAAAGTTAACAGAGGAGACATTGTGCTATAAAGCTCTTTTTCAGCCAAACAAGTGCACTGATCCCAACACTCCATTGGCAAAAAAAAGAAAACTCTTATCATTTAAGTAAGTTAATCACGTAACAACTCCTTACTTGCTGAAATGAACTTACAAAATAAACAGACTAGCTAACATGGCTAGTCGCAGCCAAACTGCAGCCAGTCTGCAATGAAACCTTGTTTAAAAAAAAAAGAGAGAGAGAGAGAGAGATTGTTGCTTGAGATGGGTTCCCACATTTTTTTGGAAAGCTTAAATGCATTTGTTGTTAAATTTATTGTTGAAAATGATTTTTTTAAAGACTTATAAGAGTTAAACCATGGACTCCACCAGTCATCTAGGTCTTTTGTTTGTACATCTGTGGTTTCACCTCCTACACATTCAAAAGCATTTTGATTGCACAGCTGATGAGTTTTTTTTTTTTTTGTCCAAAACACCCTCTTTCTGTGGAAACTCTAGATTGTACTGAACTGCAATTTTTCCAGCCGTTTTATGCACACACGAAACAGAGAGTGTGTATGTGTGTGCGTGTGTGCATATATGTGTATGCCCTCTTTAGTGTAAAGCCCTCAGCAGAGGCCCCATAGACTGCTATATTACCCCACCTGACACTAATCTTCAAGTCTTTATCTTTCTTTATCTTTCCTGTCTGTCCAACAGCGTGAGAACGAGACTCTGTGTAGGTGGACTCTTCCAGTATCTGACAGAACATTTCACTGACTTACTGCTCTGACCGTCGATGCAGATCGACCTCAGTGATGTTTATCCACGAGCTTTCTAGGTATCGTTATTATTACCGGTTCTCATCACTTTGTCTAGACACACATGTACAAGTCTGCAGTCTTTACTCATCTTCATACCGTCATTTAATTCTGCTTAGCCAAGATTATAAGACTATTCATACCACAGTAGAGTTGAATTCTCGATTCCGATTGGTCAGAAAGTGTTGATTAATTTTCTGTAACAGCTTCTCTGACAGTAGTGCAGCTGCAAATCACAGGTCAATGACAATCAACGCACTCGTTCTATGTTATTGTTTCTATGGTAACAGCTCAGAAAAAAATGTGTAGTTGTTGATGCGAGGAAGTTTCTTTTCAGGAGATGTTTAATTAATGTTTACGAAAGGAGTTTCCAGTGTCAGCGCTTTGTAGTCTGTAAGATTTCCACTACGGGAAAGCCTTCAGTACAGAGGAGTTTTACTGGTAACATGACAAGCTGCTTTTGTTGTCCTATGAACTTCTAGAAAGAGATTAAAAAAAACACACTGGTCAGAGGACGGCTGTTTATAGCTGCTTTAAAGTACGAGATAACAGGAACTTCGGGGCATGGTGGCTTAGCACGTTTGCCTTACACCTCTGGGGTTGGGGGTTTGAGTCGCACCTCTGCCCTGTGTGTGTGGAGTTTGCATGGTTTCCTCTGGGTACTCTGGTTTTCTCCTCATGTGCTGTAGGCTAATTGGCATTTCCAAATTGTCTGTAGTGTGTGTGATTGTGCCCTGTGATGCTCTTGTGCCCAGAGTCCCCTGGGACAGGCTCCCTGCAACCCTGTGTAGAATAAGCAGTACAGAAAGTGGATAACAGGAGCTAACTTTAAATGGATAAAAGGAGGAACGAAGATGGTGTTACAGTAAAACGATCAAACTTCGAAGTGGTAACAGTAACTCGCCTTCATGTTGGGCCTCATCACACCACGCTGTCATCGATCATTTTCCTATAACACCGTGTCACCAAGTGTTTTATTCCTAACATGATGTTCAGTTCTCGCTATGGTCTCTTTCACTCCTGACACTCCAGTGTGATACGTGTGTGATTACACTATACTGTATAAACATATGGTACTACTGTAGCACTTACACCAGCATTTAGCCTGTGTGTGTGTTGTGTTCGGTGTTTAGCTGTGCAATACTTCACAGCAGGAGATCCTCACCATGCAGAGCAGGAGAACACTGAGGACCAGGGCCAGGACTCTGTGTGGGACAGAAGAGCCACACTGGGATGATGAGATGCTGGTGTGTCCTCCTGCTGGTGACTTATAGGAAGTGCTACCATCAGAGGAAGCTTAACGAATCAGAGGCTGTTTGTTTGTTTGTTTGTTTGCTTGTTTAGTTTAGAAATGAGAAAAAATGGTCCACCTATTTCTCAATTCTCTTCAAAAATAAATGTTTCTTATTCTTTCAGCGACAGTTTGTGTCAGTTTTATGTCTTGAGGTTTACCTTGATGGTGATGATGATGATGATGATGATGATGATGATGATGATGATGAGATCTCTCTTGGAGATGTAGTTAAAACTGTTTTCTAACATCCTGTCGTTGTAGAGTGCCTTTTGATGCTTGTGACTCAGCTTCTAGGTTCATGGCTTTCTTCTCACATTATGATGAGACTTGTACCTTTTTAACTGTAAATCCATTCTTCATCATATTTCTCCAGTTCTCTGCTGCAAAGTCAGTAAACTTTCTTACTCATAAACAGTTGACTTAAAAGTAGTCAGACCTGAGAACTGACAGGAGTAAACACCCCTGCACTACACTGCACTACACCGCACCATTTTAAAAATTTCATCATAAGCTTTGTTGTGTGCAACTGTAAATGTCTTCTTTCTTTCTTTCTTTTTTTGCTTTGCTCCTCGACACTATTAAAATAAGTCCAACTTGAACAGCCTACATGAAATAAAAATGAAGGCTACTTGTAGTACAAATGGTAGAAAATTTATTATTTTTTTCCTTTAATCCACCAGTACATGAATGTTTACCTGCTATACTTCACATTTAACATATTATTTCCCCATATTATTTTAAACAGAAATACACACACTGGAGGAAAAAAAAACATTATCAAGTGAAAATATCTTAAATATTTATCTAATCTTCTATGAGTACAAATATGAGTATGACTCTGATTTCTAGACATTTTAGAAAATCTTTGAATATAAAATAATTTTGCTCCTTTCTAACAAATAGTGTTGATGATATTACAGGAAAATCGCAACAAATATATCTGCAGTTAAGGCCTAGTTTCCAACTGACGAATGAATGAAATAAAAAATGCTAAAGATATGAACCCGATTGATTTATTATTGATTTTGTGGTTTAATATTTTATACATTTCCATATTTTGTCTAATTCCTAAGTTCCTAAAATTCCTAATTTGTCTAAAATTGAAATTACCATTGAGCATAGGAATTGTCTCAATCTGCCCCCTTGTGGTTATAACAAAAAGATTAAAGCTTAAAAAAAGGTCAAATTCCTGAAATAAGCGGAAGTGCTTGTGTGTAGGCTACTTACAGAAACATCTGGAAATATCTGAGTGGCTAAACCAGACTGTCAGATAGAAATCCTCTGTTTCATTTCTAAAGTCTGCTATTAATAAAGAGTTTCTTCTAATGAGCTAAATCCTCTCATTACTGAAGTGTTTCTTTCCACACTGCAGTGCCAGTGCTGGAAGGGAAGAGGTGCAGCTCTTTCACTTTATAAGCGATGATGTGCAGACTCTTTCTCCTGGGAAAGGAAGGAAAGAGAGGGAGACACGCGAGGAGGTGATGTCAGGGATATTGAGGAGCCTCTTCGTGTCACCTTTGATGTGTTTAGTGCAGGTGTGCGGGGTGGTGTGCGGGGTGGAGTGCGGGATGGAGTGCGGTGGGAACTCGTGTGTGTGTGTGTGTGTGTGTGTGTGTGTGTGTTTACAGGACACATCAGCACTCCTATAAACATGTTACAGGTTTACAGGTTTATTGCAGGAAGGTCGCAGCTTTCCCATCATCAGCTCGGTTCAGGGAGAAGTGGATATAGAGCTGTGTGGTGACTGTAAATAATATATCTAAACACAAATAAGATACAGAATAAATAAAAATGTTGCGTTTAATGTAGATGTGTGTGTAGTGTATTATTTTAAATTTCAGAGTTACCATTTTTTCTCTTTCTTCAACCGTGTTTGTGTTTTTATTTAGCTTATTATTTATTACTTTTTGTTTAACAAAGTCAATAATTACAGCCACGTCATTGTCTGACCTTGTGTATATATACAGGCTCTCTCTCTCTCTCTCTCTCTCTCTCTCTATATATATATATATATATATATATATATATATATATATATAATTCAGTAAGAATGAAGCCCTGATGAAATTAGTGAAATTAAATAAACTCTCGAATCTCGAATAATATTTAAAAATACTATTAATGTGCATTGTTATATTTTTATGCATAATTATTATTTTATTTTTATTATTATTATTATTATTATTGTTATTATTATTATTGTTGTTGTTGTTGTTGTTGTTTAAAAGAACAATCTATGAAATAAAAATAAATGTGAAAATGATATTAAAACAAATAAAACAAAACTAAAAAATTAATAAAATAAAATAAATTAAAATAATGTGTTTATATACGCCATATAAACAAAATAAAAAATAAATAAAAACATCTAATAAAATAAACAGTCTATTACAAAATGAAAAATTACATTTGTTTTAAATCTTGGTTTTTAATGAAAAGAAATAACATTCTGTCCAAATAAATCATTAATATTTATTTATTTATTTATTTATTTATTTATTTATTTATTGTATTCATTTCCTTTGTTTGTCCGTGATGAAGAGGTTGACATGCAGCCATCAGAAGGCCCGAGCACGCAGTGATCAGAAGGCCCGAGGACGCAGTGATCAGGACGCAGGACGCAGTGATCAGAAGGCCCGAGGACGCAGTGATCAGGACGCAGGACGCAGTGATCAGGACGCAGCACGCAGTGATCAGAAGGCCCGAGCACGCAGTGATCAGGACGCAGGACGCAGTGATCAGGACGCAGGACGCAGTGATCAGGACGCAGGACGCAGTGATCAGGTGTTATCTGGCAGTTCCCACGGCTCTCTGAGCTCCTCAGCGCCTTATCACCACCTCTCAAACTCACCTGCTGTAAAACACAAAGCTGGGCTGTGTTAACTTTCCCTCGCTTCACACTCCTGAGATGATGCGAGTTACTGCACCAATTATGGCACTTAAAAGGACCAGAAGCGACCTGAGCTCCTTTATAAGCGCGAGCTGCGCGCTTCACCTCCCACAGACAGCAGGGTGACCATACGCGACCTTGAACCGCTAATACACTTCACCTGCGGACACCTGGGCTTTTTTTTTCTTAAAATTTTTATACACAGTGTTTTTTTTTCCCTCTTCGTGTTATTTTGTAATCTTCTCCTGAGCAAGATGCGCGCTCTTGGTTTGGCCACCTTCGTAGCTCTGGCTGCTTGTCTGTGCGCGCTCCCGCGGCACTTCAGCCAGGACCTTTCCAAGCGCGCGCCGGCTGCAGATCTCGAGCTCTCCGGTAACGGGGCAGACGAACCGGTCAGGGGATCAGTGAGAGTGGTTAAAGTGAGTCCGCACTTCCTGCGGCATTCCCCGGGGCTGCTCGGGAACCCAGCATTGAAGCGGGGCCCGTTTCCAGCCTTCTTGGCGCTCGGTCGCCCCGGGCCTTCTGCGCACGCGCGCGCACCTGCAGCATCACTCCCGCACCTGAGCGCGAGCTACACCGGCGCCGACGCCAGGAAGAGACAAGGCCTGGAGATGTGGCAGAGGGTGATGCAAAAAAGCGAGCAGAGCAAAGAGGTCCTGTCACTGCCATTTAACTCCAAAGATGCGGGAACGCAGAGCTGCGCGGCGCTGCCTTTCACGCAGGTACACTCTCCTCATGTGAACATTAATCCTCACGCTGTAGTTCTCCTATACCATGCACTACATTAGCAACATATTCTTTTAGCGTTAAAGCATGACACACTTTTTTTTTATTTTTATTTTTTAAATCAAATCATCCGGAGAAGCCCTGTGATTGGTCAGAGAGCTCATTTGCATATTTTGGGATGTCAGTATTTGCAAAAGCCAGAACTTTCTTATTGCCATGTCTGCATAACACCCTGTAGGCTTCTTTATTTATATTTATTTAAGGTCTTCTGGTTCTATGCAAATCGTGTGAGGAAGTGTAAACACACTGTAGATCTCTGTAAATGTGTTTCATTTAATCGAAGTCAGAGCCACTGATTAATCGGTAATCCCTTGCAGAATAGTCACGTGATCTTCCTATATATATATATATATATATATATATATATATATATATATATGTGTGTGTGTGTGTGTGTGTGTGTGTGTGTGTGTTTTTTAGACACATCACATGTTGATTCACGCAGTTTCCCACACGTAGCACGTGGCTGTATTTACATACGTGAATTTCCCCCCATAAATAATTTGTCGGATTTTTTTTTTTTTTTTTAAATCACATGATTAATTTATTTTCCCATTTGATACGGTGTTGCTCTCATGGTGTCACGTGTTTACTTGTGTTCACGTGACATTTCAGGGCATAACAAGTTGAGACGTAGGCCTGCCTTCACATGTTTATCACGTGTGAAATGTATTTTATTTTTCTCTAAAGGAAGTCAAGAGCCATTTATTTTATTTTATTTTATTTTTTTATGATTGTATTATTAGGCTAAATATTCTTCTTCTTCTTCTTCTTCTTCTTCTTCTTCTTCTTATTATTATTATTATTATTATTATTATTATTATTATTATTATGGTAATGATCTAAACGTTTGTGTGTCCACAGCGGATAACCGAGGAGGGCTGTGAGCCTGTAACCGTCCTCAATAAGCTGTGTTTCGGTCAGTGCAGCTCCATGTTCGTGCCCCCTAACGGAGGATCCAGCATGCACCGCGGCGGCCCGTCTTGCTCGCGCTGTGGCCCGTCCAGAGCGCGCACCGTGCACGTGCCCATGCGCTGCGGCTCGCAGGTCCGAGAAAAGCGCGTGATGCTGGTGGAGGAGTGCAAGTGCGAAACCGGAAGAGAGGAAGAGAAATCCGATAACATGGCCATGCATTTATAATCCGCACTGTCAAAATGTGTGTGTGTGTGTGTGTGTGTGAGAAAGAGAGATGACAAGAGCGCTTATTCGCAGACTTCTACCTGAGAACCACATCAGGTTCTTTAAACAATTTTGTTAGTTTGATTTTCCAAACTGAAACTTTATCCGAACCACCGTTTGATTATTCCAGCGGAATATGTTCAGTGTATTGTACATGTCATTGCACGCTTTAACCGAGTGGTGTCGCTGTTGCACGGCGATTCTGTACCTGACACAATAACTGGGTTTAAGTTATAAAGCAAGATGGTTTTCTTTACACTGAAGTCTGCCGTGTTGTTCTTGAATATGGTCAAGTTAGTAAGTTTTTCTAGGACATATTTTTAATAACTTGGATCTTTTTTTTAAGGGACCCTGGCTGCAAACATATTGCTAATCCCTTGACTATTTTTATTTATTTATTTATTTACAGGTGTCAGTAATGCTAAGGGTCTTCATAATTATGACTGAAACTGAATCCTTATAACATACCAACATATATTAATATATTAAGAAAAATATATGAAGATACTAAAATTGTAAGGTTCTATCTGACTACTTATTATTATTATTATTATTATTATTATTAATTTAATTTAATTTTTAAATCTTGATTTAAATATTTTTGAACCTTACATGATTCAGACAGTGTAAAATTTCTCCAGATTAGGATTTGTAGCTGCATCATTTCATACTATAATAAATACATTTTAGAAATTAACGACATATCCTAACAAATCTCCTACAGACTTTCCTGTGAGCTTAAATCCAGCATCACTGCTGTTATTAGGATTGATAGAGTAGTAGAGAGTTTTATTGTCATCCAAATAAAGTATACAGTAAACTTGGTGCTTATGCTAGTGTGGTACAAGATAACCACTTAATTTAATTGCTTAATTATGTAATTCATAATACATCATACAACAATATAAAGAAAGCCTGACACATTTGTTGTGGGCAGAAAAAAAATCCCCAACAACAACAACAACATCAACAACAACTTGTATCCTATTTTACATTTGGTTCTCAATCAGTAAGCGAGCGTCTATTAGAATCCAGCACTTCATTAACTATCTTAAATGCAGCACTGATTCAGTACTCGCCTGCTCATTCACTCACACACACACACACACACACACACATATTTGCCTTACTATCCTTGTAAGGACCTAACACTGATAACCTATAGCTAATTAATGGTATGCTGCACCTAAACCTCGCAATAATCACATCTTCAGGAGACAAAAACAAACTTTATTTTTCACTTTTAGACAAAAGTTGGAGGGAAAAAAGGCAGTTTGCCTCCACAAGGTCAAAACTCTTAATGTAGAGATCCCCACCAAGACATAAAAACAATCCCAACACACACACACACCCCTCCTAAATGTGCCCTTTAAGTGTGTAATGTGTAAGGGGGAGTAAACATGGTTGTTTGTTCTCCTCCCTCGTCGTGGCCTATCTGTTCTACATAATCGCTCTTTTCAGGCCTGTGGGAATGCCTGGCCTCCTATAGGCCCAGCTGCCCTCCAGCCTTCTGAGGAAGAAAGAAGAAGACCATTATTCATAGCTTTTTTTCTGGCACCTGGAACGGGGAAAAAGTTTTTTTACTCATCCTATACGAAATGCCCTCGAGGTGGGGGAAAAACAAGGTCCCCGCTTTACATCACCTTGGCAACCGCTCAAGATCGACCGCTCGAGCGGCCATTTGCATGACGGAGGCAATCAAAATGGCGCCGTTAACGGTAAGCTAACAGCAAACACACACTAACGCCCAAACCCTCCTCTACAGCTCATTATAATATAATATAATATAATACAATATAATACAATATAATATAATATAATATACGTTTGAACAATGACTCTCTGACAGTAACATTTGTGTCTTTATCCGTGAAATAGTTTTCTTGTTTACTTTCAGTGCTACAGTTGTTTACAGCAGACATTATAGATATTACCAGTGTTGTCTACATCCTTGTTTTTGTGTAAAGTCAAGGTTAAAAAATGGATGAAAATGAATAACTTACATGTCATTTGTTACAACAAACAAAAAAACTCAATCAGATTTGTGCTTTATTGAAAACCACACTACAAGGGATTTGTCGAATAGTTTTGTCAATAAAGCACAATTCTGATTATGAGTTATGTTTTGTTTGTTTTTAATGGAGGATATGGTTATGGTCAGGGACAACTGTCAGGGACCATCTGTGTTAACTGTGCATAAGAGAAATCACAAGTGTAATTATTAATTAGCTCAATATTAGCTATGTGTAATCATAGTCATGTTTCTAGTGTAGATTTAATGAATGTGAGCTACTTTTGCCATGGATATTGATTTGTGGCAGCTACAAATCCCTAAAAAAAAAAAATTAAAAGCTTTAAACTTTTGAAACTGCTCAAAACCGCATATTATTTGATCGTTCAAAATACAGCCATATTCTGTGTTAATAGTCGGATTTTCCCGTGGTGTATATGTATGTGTGTGTGTGTGTGTGTGTGTGTGTGTTTATAGATGTATCGACACGTCACTGGATCATAAACCAAATTGTACACATTGAGTGCAAATAAACTCAAATTAGTAATGTCTCTTTAGTGTTTTTTTTTTTTTTAAATAGGTAAGTTGTATTTTTCATTCCCCCATTGCTGGATGAGCGCGCGCTGTTTTAATTGCAGTGGGCAGCGAGCAGAGCGCGCGCTCATTAAAGGATTCCCATGACGTGAGCGCGCTTAGGTGGGATCTACTCAGGACGAGGCGCGCTCCCGTGCCAAAAAAATAAAATAAATAAAAAGCCGCCGCTAAAAGTGAAGCTCGTTAACGCTTAAAGCGGGTGCGGATGACACCGGCGCTGCGCTGCGCTGCGCTGATGTGCGCGTGTGTCTGAGCAGGCGCGGAATAACGGGCTAATTGCGCTGGGAGCGCAAAGCGGAGAGAAGCGCCATTAAAACCGCGTTAGGCGCGAGTGGCCCACTGGGCCGTTTTGGAACAGGAAGCCACAGAAACGTCTGCACCTTGGACCCGACTTGAGGAGGAGATGTAATTTTACGAAGCGCCTATATGAGATGGCAAAGTGCTGCATAGGAAAAAATTGAGACAATGTTGAAACAAAATCAGTAGGAAACATCCTGTGGTTTTGCAATTTATTTTAAAGTGACCACAATCAAGTCTGTCAAGCCAGCTCTGACATTTCATTCAATTCCTCATTTTCTGTGCCTCCTTTTTAAAAAAAACACTAAAATCCCTAAACACATCACCCCCCCTTGAGAACGCTCCACTTGGACCTTTTGCATATTGAATCTGTTTAACTACATGGCACCAGGCTGAACTCTTTGAACTGTGGGCTCTGTCCTGAAGCCGGTCCAGTTTGGACAGAGAGTCAGTTAGATCTGGCTCCATAATGTGGACGGGTGGAGCTCTGCCCGCTCGCCTCAGGGTCTTCAGCCCAAAATGCCAAGGTAGGGTTAAGGGGCGCCCAGGAGCAGGTGGGTGAAGCTGGCACACGCTGGCCGCAGGGAGAGACCGCCGCGGGGCATCGCCAGCTTGCAGTGCATCATGGGATGGACACAATGGAGGCTTTAGGATGCAGAGAAGAGACTGCTAATGAGCTTGGTTGGAGTTTTCTCTTTCTTTCATACACAATGCATGTGTTTCAGAAGTACGTTTCTGGCTAATCAGCGAGCAGAGAGCTGAAACTACACCCACAGTAATTGCGGCCTGCTAATTTGCGCCTTCTGGAATTTGGAAACTCTGGAGGACCGCCTGTGAGTGATGAGTGATGGTTTCTCATCCGTGATGTACCTGAGGGAGAATGCACATGCACCTAAACACATAGATTCCTGCGAGTTCCTGTGAATCGTGCCTTTTGGCGACTCTAATTGCTCTAATTAAGTTGATTAAGACATGGCACTAACGAGAGAGCACCCTGGGAAGACACAGTGCATGCTGGGCTTTCATCTGTCTCTCCTGCTGCGTGACTCACGCCCACCACCCTGTTACCATCACCTTGTTCGCCCCACACGCCCGTGCGTGCCAAGGTGGACTGGCACAGCGGCTCTTGGCTCATTTTAATGTGGCAGGGCATACAGAGGAACGGTGACATGACCGGGTGAGGCGACTGAGAGCGATGCTGTCGGAATGGGGAAATGTTACACACGCGAGATGTGGAGGGACAAAGGAAAAGGACAGGGAGCTGGAGAGACACCAGGAAGAGGCTCTGTTTGAGCAGGGACCTGTAGTTGTAAAAAGTTTCACACTTTTAAACATCCTGCTTGGACAGAAAAGCAAGAAGAGAAGCGAGTCAAGCAGAATGCTTCGGGCTATCTTACATTAATAGCAACT
>JAKKZN010000026.1:12594100-12605193 GCA_033441825.1 Pangasius elongatus | reverse complement strand
ATAGGGATAGGTGGAGAGTGATGATTCGCTGTGGCGACCCCTGAAGGGAAAAGCCAAAAGAAGAAGAAGAAGACTATGTCAGGAATAAAACATATGGGGGCGTGCTGTTATAGAAAAATAATCAATACAAGGATATGCTGTGAAAAATTTGATCACATTTGAACATCTGACACTTATTAATTTTTAAAGTTAGTAATGTTCCTATGGTCATTTTGTCCTTTTCAGCTCTCGGGGACCTTTTCCTTTTTTGTGGGTGTCCCTAAAAGTAGCTGAGCTGTGAACAGATTCATTAATTTACGAGTGATTGGCATTTGTCATCATACACACACACACACACACACATACGAGTGCAAAGGAAATCAAATCACATCAACTTTCGTGTCTGGCAGGAATTACTGGTTTAGCTTAGCCTACCAAAGCACATCTTTTTCATTGAGGAACAGTGTTTTATCCCTCGTTTTACATTATTATCTTATTTAGCATTGATAACATTTGTGTATTGTTATTCCTGTATATACACAATTTCCATTTAGGACACTGAGCAGCTCCTAGGCAGCCTGCATGTCAATCATTCACCTAATCATGGACTACAGAACACTTGACCAGCTCGCTGCGGTGTGTAAAAAAGTGCAGAAACGCTGTATTGGCACTCCGATTCTCACCTGGTGTACACTCCGTCTCTGTAGTGCATGAAATCAGACACCACCTCGAAAGCGATGCTCACAGGGTTGAGCCTGGCCACGGCGTCCACTATCCCCTTCTCGTCATACTTACACAAAGATCACTGACCGTTAGCAGCAAATCTTCCTTTCTGCAGTTCTGACACTGTACACGTCATGTGGGGTCACTTACTTTTGTGATGTTTACCACATCCTTCACGAATGCCGCAGCAAGCTTAGGATCGAACTTACAAGGACCGTCCTGTGAACAGATGAGAGTAAATATCTGACTGTTTGCAAAGTTTCCCAGAGACAGTAGACAGTCTGCTATTACTGGCTAAAAACCCATTGTAGTGAACACAAAGGGTCTTTTTGTTTGTTTACTCACTTAGTGTATGCTTAATTTAAACTGAAATGAATTTGAGGTAATATTCCAGTTCATGTCTTATGACAAATCCAGTGAAGTTCCTCACAGCGAAGATGTCTTTCATCATCAAAATAATAAAAGGAAAAGTATCAAAATAATTCCTGAATTGAAAAGTTTTTACAGAAAACAACGGAATCAAATCACATTTTGCCTTTATGTATAAATCTGTATATTACACCAAAAATAATTTCAACAGAGTTCAAAATATTATTCAGGCATAAACTGAAAATCAGAAAATACATATAATAAATATAGATAAATATTCATATGATGTATGGAAAATATATTAGGTGTTGGGTTTCTTGGGTGTCACTCGGCACTATTCGATTCAAATTAATTTATTGCTTAGCAAAATAAAAGGCATATAATGATGCAATGCAATAAAAAAGTAAATTGAAAGTAAAAAAAATATTGTAATAGATAATCCTTCCTCTGTGGACTTCAGTATATTCAGTATTTTATATTTAGTATATTTTCTGATCCCACCCTCAATGAGGAAGAAAATACAAAACTTCCTACTTATTGCCTAGGGCTGCTTTAATGTGTTTGTGTGTGTGTGTTTGTGTGTGTTACGGTTCACTCACACGACCAACGTAAGGATAGTCGGCCTCTGTCATGAGACCATTGTTGTACATGATGTATTCAAAGGCTTGACTGGGAAGTCCACTGAAAGACAAGGGGAAGTTCATTTTGAGGAAATGAAATGCAAATAACAAAATGTGTCTGTTTTCCTTTAAAGCCCTAATTAGATTGGATTAGTTTTCGCATTGGGAGGTAATGTAATTATTACCGGAGTATCTCTGGGAATTCAGTCCTGTCTCAATCTGAATCACGAGTCTGGTTATTTTACGTATATACACAACGCTCGCTCTTTTCTATCATCTCCCGCCAAAACCAGAACGAAACCAAGTCCGAGTTTGAAACACAGACCAATCAAATATAGACGACGTGTAAAAGGATGTCTCAGAGAAGTGATGCTTTCGCTAACTTATTGAGCTCCTAGCACATGCTATGGTCATGTGACCTACTAATGACCAAGCACAACTTGCCCGACGAGACCTTACAATAAAATCTGTATTAAAATGAAGTGTATATAGTATGCATGGGATTTTTAGTGTCATGATCATGCGTGCATCATGAAGACACGCCCACATTATTCCATGTGAATAGTGCTTGAATCATTTCTATAGACTATAGACTTCATCCATTTCAGGAAATACAGATGTTTGACCTGCTTTTACACGCTCACCCGTTGCAGCCGTGATTGTTGAACGCGCCAGCACAATCCACCAACTGCTGCTCTGCCTAGAGAGAAAAAAAACACGCTCTTGTCATGTTTTTCACTCACGGGCAATTATAAAACATGTTTCAGGGTTTCAAAACACGTTTACATGTCTATTGATTTGGAAATTCGCCACCCGAAATGGCAGTTAATTCACGTATTAATGTAGTACTCATGCAACAAGTAGATGCGCTATGAAAAAGAAAATAATATCAAAACGATTGCTCATTCATTTTCGAAGCAAAGTGGAGGATCCTCACTGCTTACCAGTAAAGGGAGTTTCCCTGTGGCGATTGCTGTGACAGACTCCAGGCAGCCTGTGGTAGAGAAAGTCCAGCAGCTGCCACAAGCTCCCTGAAAGAGTGGGTGTATAAATTTCCAGTCAGAGCATCTGGGCTTGATTCAACAATAACACACCCATAACACAGAACCCCCATGTCTGATTCATCAGGTGTGGTTCATTTGTGGCCCACAGACCATTTTGCAACATATAAGATAATTCAGAAGATCCTCTACAAGAGAGGATCAATAGGAACAACTGCGGTTTTAGGAAAACGAGAAGTGTTGTACGTGCTGTATTTTCGCAATTCCAGTGAGAAGATAGCGGTTGTGTGTTGTGCTGACATGACGGTTGGACATCGTTATTGCTAGCGCAGTTACAATGGAGCTCGGTTTATGTAAAAAACATTTTAGTAGCAATTTCCACAGATATTTAAAGGAAACGTTTTACACTTTGCTAGTGTATTATTGGGTGATTGTGATATGCTAACATGGCTAATCCCCGTGTCTTTCACAGATTTAAAGAAGCATCCATATAAGCCTTAATTTTTAGCATCTAAATTAGCTTTTTCAGAATGTTTTTTATGTTTTTTCCTGACATTGATTATTTTGGATTTCTGTGGAACCGAGCGCAACAGCACCACCAACGGTTGTACTAAAAACACGCAGAATGGGATGCAGAAGTGAGGCTGATTTCCTTGTAGCCCAGACTGTAGATTCGTGTCATAGCTACAATAAGATCACCAGACAGTGCAGGTAATGGCACAGTGCACATACACGTTTTGTGACATGTTTAATGATTTCGGAGCTGATTATTGATTGGTGCTGTATTTTCACAATTCCAGTCAGAAGACAGCAGTTGTGCTGTACTGACATCACAGTTGACCAGACCAACATGTCAAAGAAAAGAAATCCTGAATGCCACTAAAGACTACATGTTAATTATAAAGTTATGCAAGTTGTTCAGAGTAGATTTTTCACTTAAAGTACATGAGATTACCTGATTTTTCACTTCAGTGACATAGTTTCCTTTCTTCCTCCAGTCAATGGAGTCTGGGTACAAGCCAACACCACTAACGTGATTCCCTTTGGTAGCATTACACTCCTGCCATGTTGGATATAAAAGACTTTTAATATAAAATCCAGGAATATTTTAATAGAAGGTCCAGAAGACATGCAGACGTTAAGTGTTACATGCTGTGTGTCACAAAGAAATAGCCCAAAAAATCACAATACCTGAGGTTCTTTCAGAAGGTAGAATTTCTTGAATTCAGCAAAAGTCATATCCGAGAACTGGTTTAATCCCACTGTATCATAAAAAAAATAGAGTTACTTTTTTTTTTTTTACAGTCTTACACTCCACATTTTTACTGAAAGAACAAGGTGTGCCATTTTAAAGCTCTGTAAGGTTCTGATGTCATAAATTCCTTAAAAGTATGAAAAAGTATAAAGTTGAAATATCTGCTTTGAGATTATTAAGAGGGCCAAAACTTTTAGCTTGGATCTCGGTTTATGTAATAAACATTATAGTAGCAATTTCCACAGATGTTTAAAGAAAACATTTTACACTTTGCTAGTGTGTTATTGGGTGATTGTGATATGCTAGCATGGCTTTCACAGATTTAAAAAATCATCCATATAAGCCTTAATGTTTAGCAACTGCATTAGCTTTTTTCAGAATGTTTTACGATTGATTATTTTGGATTTTTGTGGAACTGAGCGCAACAGCGCCACCAACGGTTGTACTGAAAACACACAGAAGTGTTGCAGAAGTGAGGCTGATTTCTTTGTAGCCCAGACTGTAGATTCTTGTCGTATGAGGTGATTGCACAGAGTGACGCCCTCTATATTTGATCTCCGTTTGGGCTGATATTTCTCGGCTCAAGTCGCCGACACCAGTGTTCCCAACTTAGAGACACTGTTGCTAGATTTGGTGACGGTTTAGACGCATCTTTATTTCGAATGTAATGAGTTTTTGAGCAGACCTTGGTGCAGGGGTTCCCAAATGTGGGGTTGCTTGATTTACAAAATGGGTCCCAAGAGATATTGACAATCTCCTCTTTTGTTCTATTCAATTATTTAACAAATGAATATTTGAAATATCAAAGACTGATTATGTGAGCTGATATTTTGAAATGTAACTGGGAGTCACATTCAGACGAGCCATGTTTAAATGAATACACTGCACTAGTGTAGCTCCAAAATGAATTGACAAATCTCTCTGTCAATCTACCTCCACTAAACAAACTAGCGCTGTGTCTCAAGCTGTTCTATTCTAGACTGAATACTAACACTAACCAGGCTTCCGATTACAGTTAGTGTTTGAATTTTAAAAACCTCTCATGTTGCCTTCAAACCTACCAAATGGTCTGTTATGGTCTGCTTTTAAATCTTCCGGAAGTACATTAGATATTCACAGAGTGTGTGAATAACAATGTTATCAAGTGTAAATCAGGCTGCTTGGCGCCAGGCCGTATCACACCACCCAACAACACAACACTTCTCACTAGACTGGTATATCAGTGCAAGGATATTCCTTTGGTTTTTAATCACTTACGTTACACATACGTGTAATAAAATGTTCAAATGTTACATTGGTCCTATATTTTAAGTTTGGAATTAAAAATAAATTTACAGTTGTCAAGGGTTTGTGGGGGAGTTTGTCCATTTGGGGTCATTTGCCCAAAACGTTTCGGAAAGCCCTGCGTTAGTGACTGTCCTGCGCTCGACTGGGTTACACTTCCATAACCTGATGTTCCCATCGACCAATCACTAATCACCACTGTTCCCAACAACCAATCACTGATCACCACTATTCCCAACAACCAAACACTGATCACCACTGTTCCCAACAACCAATCACTGATCACCACTGTTCCCATCAACCAATCACTAATCACTATTCTTACCAACAACCAGTCACTGATCACCGTTGTATGTCCCACCCACTCACTTCTTGGTTCTTCATTTTAGACTCCCTTCTTGGCGATATGTAGATTAACAAAGGCGAGTTATTCCATCCTTAATGGTTTCCTTCATGCCTATTTCCCGACTCCTCACAACCCCTATATGTTGTCTGCATTCTTGACACAAATGATAGAATGCTGTAAACATGTAAATTGTCAGTTTATGGTGCCATGACCAAAGACAACGTCTTTCTAGTCTTTCTATTAGAAATAGGTTCATGTTTATTCAACTGTTCTATAGAAGGGTCTGCAGAAAATCTTCCTTCTGCATATAACGTAATATGTAACGTGATGATCGTGAAATGATCATGACAAATCAATTAAAATGCATCATCTGGTGATTTCTAGTGTCTTTTTGAGCATGCGTTAACTACTTTTCTCTGAAAGGAGCTGGCAACGCTGGCTGACGCCATCTGTGTTGACAGAGAAGGCGCATGTGAAATACAGTCATGTGTGTAATGGAAGGTTTTGAGGTTTTTAGTCTATGATCCTTAATCTTCACTGTAATGTGCTTGGAGGAGAAACTAAAAGCAGATGGACTTGATGAAAGTACAATTTAAAGAAAAGGACAGGTAGACCACGCAGACTCACGGAGCAGGCAAAGTACAAAGTACAATGCAGAACGGCTCAGTTTACCATATTTACTATAACGAGGACACATGACATGAAGTCAGGAGGGCATCATTCTTACTATACAACCCATAAAAGCACATGATATAATGCATTGCTCAACCCTATATAGATTTTTTCCACAGATATTCGATTTTCTCCTCCCAGCCATCACTCAGCACACTCTCACACCTACTCCTGAATTTGTGATTTCCAGCATTGTGTGTGTCGATTCTCTTCTTATGCTCAGTGAAGATCTCCAGCCTCTGGTAATACTCATCCAGGCCATACTGTTTATTGTGCTGTAGATGATATTAAGAAAAAAAAAAGAAAGGAAAGAAAGGGATGAGAAAGAAAGCTGTTGTTTTCATGGTGGGGAATTTTTTTTTTTTTTTTTTTGTGACACAGTTTCACTTCCTTGTTTGGGTAAGGCAATAGCTAAAAGAAAAGAATCTCAGGTTTTGTTTCATAGCTGCTCGAGTTTTTACCTCAGACATCCATGATTTGAAGACATATTCATCTGTGGTGAAGAACAAGTCACAACACACAGAGGTTAGGAAATATAACACCCTGATGAACAATTTATTTATTTTATTTTATTTTGGATTTGAAGTCAGATAATTGAGACATCACACAAAAACATGAGTCTCGTTATGTAAAGCAGTATTATCATTTATAATATGTGATTTAAAACCAGAGATTATGCTGCCTTCATGTGCTATGGGAATGATCTACTGATATGGTAATTACGACTATGCCGCGTTCACTTGCTCTGAAAGTGCATGAAACATGGACGACGCCAGGTTCATTCATACATTTCTTGTTTTCTTTTAGTTTTATTTTGACTCCATATAACATTATTCAGTTAGCTAGCTTGATGAAGATAATGGAATTTTGTCAAATACAAGCTGTTTTCACGGTGTAAAAATATACATGGACTGGTTGCTGATGTAGTACATAAATGTCGATGAGCAAAACAGCACAGGCTAACAATTAGCTGTATTTAGAAAAATGAACAAAACCTGTCATTCAGTACAGAACCTGGACTCTACTCCGCCATGTTGAAAGTTTAGGACTCCTTCCATCTCGGAAACTCTGGTATTAAAAAGTTTCCCAGTCGGAATTACGACTTGAGGGGTCGCTCATGTGCAGCTTCCTAGTGGGAAACTCGTATTCACGACAAATTCCGAAAGCTCGTGAACGCGGCATGAGCGCCTCAAGCAGGACAAGGCGTCAAAACAAAAACGAAAGTAAACGCACTTTGGCGTTAAAACTCATCCAAACTCTGAAGAATGTAAACCATTTCCTACCTTCTTCCGTGAAGAGAGGTGTTGCACACACGCAGTGCAAAAAGGCAACAGTTAAAATAGGTATTTTCATGTTTAAAGCGGATTACAGTGCCGCTCTATGAGTGTATGAGCTTGTGTGTGTGTGTGTCAGTGTCCGAGTGTGTGTGTGCGACCTACAGCCTGAGGCGCGTGAATAAAACGGGTCACTCAGCCACGGTCACGTGACCTGGCGCTCTGCTACGCAGCCTACAGACTGGGGGGGGTGGTTTGCATTTGGGATAGAGTGCAGTTCTGGTTAAACTAAAACAAACAAAAAAAAAGGTCGTTAATTTGAACTTGTCTTTTGTAGATATTAAATGCATCACAAATAATCTCCTTTCCTTCTGCAGTCCCCCTTGCTACTCTGTCTTTCTCTGAAGTTCTGGGATCCTGCGATACCGAGACACCATGCTGTACGACTCCAGTGTCCCTACACTTCACCATCTCCTACTATTACAGCGTCATCTGCAACAACAGCCAGCCTCATGCTAAAACCTATTTTCACACGTTCTCAACCAGCCAGGCATGAGATCTGGCCTTCCCGTCCTCCAAAACCCTTGGGCTCATATTCCAAACCATCAAAGCCTAGAGACTCACCTATCCACTTCCAAAAACCCATTGTCCCATCTTTGTACCTCACCAAACCAACAGCCACATCTTTCCAGCAGTCCAAAGTCACAAAGCCCATTTCCTGGCTGCATGAACCACAAGTCTTATGCCACTCTAAAGACACGAGTGTCACACTACTTCCTGGACCAATCACAGGCCTGAAGGTTCAAAGTGAGTCTTTAATGAGGGAAGTGGTTGCTCAGTGGTTAAGACATTGGCCTCTTGATCGGAAGGTTATGAGTTCAAGTCCCAGCACCGCTAAGCTGCCACTGCTGGGCCCTTGAGCAAGGCCATTAACCCTCAACTGCTCAGTTGTGTAAAATGAGATAACTGTAAGTCGCTCTGGATAAGGGCATCTGCCAAAGGCCATAAATGTAATTAATCTTTAGCTGTTGGATTGCAGTTTGATTTTTGAGCATCATTAAGTCAGTATTTTATTATATTTTTGTATATTTGTGGTAAATTTGTACTTTTTGTGTTAAGCTGAATTGAACATTTGTATCCTTGAATTTTAATCAGCCAAGAAGCATTCTTGTTTGGCTTTTTATTAAGATACATTTGTAGTTGTTTAATGAAACGATATTTGCTGTATTTACCATACAAACTTCGACAACCGGACACCCACTGCAGGTTTCTACATATTCTGTTTAGAAACTTGGAGGTAACCCTCGGGTGCCTGCGGAACTGTTTAACTATTGTTGACTATGATTTTAATGACTTTTTTTCCCCACTCTTTCTTAAGCTCCCACTGTTGGCATCAAAGGAAGTGTAAAGGCAGTGCTGTTAGATGAAGCCCCAAGTCATTGTGGATACTTGATAAAGAAGAACCAAAATGGTGGTATTGACATTCTCCTGACCCTACACATCCTGTCACATGGCTCATCAGGTTTGTGAAATGGTACAAATCCATACTGAGTTAATTGTGATTACACATTTGCTTACCTAAGCACAGAATAGGGTTTATTTTTATTTCTTTATACTTTTCAAAGGATGGACAGTACCGAATCGTGTTGAAGTATCAGACACCAGACAGTCGTAGAGTTGAGGCCTTACTGTCCTGCCAAGTTCCCATGAACCATGGTATGACATCTGAAGTGGTCACTTTTTAAAAAAAAAAAAAAAAAAAAACAGTTTGAGTTTTATAAAAGCAGTTTGTTATAAAAGCAGTTTTTAACCTGGGCAATGACACGTGCACAATGGCTAACAAGTGCAATACACACTTACAACCCAAAAATACAACAGCAAATCCAAAAAAGGAGTAGATCCTTACTGAACATTACATGCCTGTTGTTGATTGGCAGCATCATGTGTCTGTCTGAGAGACAGAGTGTTACCGGACGTTTACGATAAAATGAATCTACTGGGTTATTCAAAATAAAGAATTTCTCCTCACTATAATAACACAAGTAACATGTAATTTTAAGTTGTAGCACCATAGAAATGTGTTGCATGTGGGTGGGAGGGATAGTTGATAAATGTCTCCAAATCCATGCAACTAAGTTTATGAGCCTTTTTTTTTTTTTTTTTTTTTTTTGCAATGTACAAGATAAATGATACATGTTTCAGAATGTCTCATGATATTAAATTCCTTCACTGCCACAACAGTCTCTTGGCATACGAGGAACGCGCATTTGCAAACACATTTATTTAAAAAAAATGTTTTTCCAAATTAATTTGCAGATGTAGTCAGAGAAAAAAAGACTTTTGCATTATAGCTAAGTCTGCTACCAATGTCAGGTGAAAGGAAAATTTGCAGCGTGTTTTATCAATACGTAGTTCATCCAAAGAATGGCTTACCCTGACTCGCCGGTGTCCAGTTTGATACAGAAAAAAAATGGAAATTAAAACAGTTCAACTCTTTATACAGATTACATTTACATACCTGTCTAGGAGCAACATTGTTAATTCCATGTCCAACTCCATGCTCTTCTCCAGTTTCTCCATTTTGGAAAAAATGGGAACTGTCTGTGTAAACACAGACAAGCACTCCAGCCCATAAAACTGTTCTCCAAACAGATTTTCTCAGCCACATAATACAGTTGTGCCGAGACCTTGGCTTAAACAGTTCTTTTTTGTATCATGTTCTACATATTTTACAGGTTGTTTGTTCTAATAAGGAGTATTTAAAAATCTACTACTGCACCTTTAAAGTAGACGTTTCACAGGATGCCTTTGATTCATGGTTGCACATGGTTGCACATTAACAGCAGTAGAGAACTGAGAATACAGAATACCAATGAATTTTTTCTTATCCATATTTCCAAATAAAATGGCTCTTCAGAAATGTAAGCTACGAAAGTTCGCCTAAATGAGTTGGTTCATAGAGTCGGCTTGTTTGTGAATGAGACATCACTAGTAATTAGTAAGGAAGTGAAGAAAAGTGGGAAAAGGAGGATGAGGACATGCACAAAAAACTAGGGTGCGCTTTATGGAAAAAATGGAAGGATAAGAGCAATCTGTATAGTTCACGTTCTGTACTGTGGTGTATTAAATCTAAAATGTCTCATATCTCTGCAGTGTGGACAAAAAAAATTGATCCTGGCGATGGTTGCAAATGAGAGCAGAGAAAACAGGACAAAGGTAGGCAGTCTACAAACATTTAAGTTAATTAATAACAGCAAATAGTAAATAAAATACATATAAATACAGAAGACACTCAGCAGCACAGATAAGCACATTGAGACGTTGACCTGATTGCAGAATGAAGAGGCTTGTGGTCTTGCTCTCCCTGTTTCTCCTCGCCGCAGCTGAAAGACAAGGTTAGTCTGTCAGTTTTCATCATATAAAAAAGTGACTTGTATCTGTTGTAAAAAAAAAAAAAAAAAAAAAAAAAAGCTAATTATTTGATATTTATAGATCTTTCAGGTAAAATGTTCATATTTCCTGTGGAGTCCAATCGACATCATGTGAGTCTCACTCCTGAGCTGAATAAAA